>JAAOAS010000189.1:0-70697 GCA_013396035.1 Fusarium pseudocircinatum
CCCCTCCTATGATCCCCCCTCTCTCTGTGCCCATGATATCCTCCCCTACCCTCCCTTGGCGGCGGAGGCACCGGCTCTTCAACCTCGACCTCATACTCTTCGAATTCTTCCTTAAAGAATGCTTCAGTAATCTCCCTTTCTCTCAACGCAGCCTCTGGCTCAAAAACAAAACGCAACGTCCCTTCTGGGCCTTTGACCGTTCGTTTTCCATCGCCAGGCCATGATGTTGATGTCGCGGGTGATGTCGCTGATGCAGGTGTAGAAGGTTGGGGGTCTTCGGCTTCGCAACGGGAGCAGTAGTATAAATATCGAGGTTCGAACGCCTTGTCAAGATCGTTGTTAAGCCGAATCTTGATGTCGATGATCTTATTCTGATCAAACTGTGCCCCAACCTTTGTGGACTTACCATGTTGAACGTATAGATCTAGTATATCAAGCATGGTCTCCATGACAGAACCCCAGTGGTACTGACGCTTCGTCTTTGCGTACTCTTGAACTCTGTCCACGTGCTGTTCTGTCATGAGGGCTGTGAGTTCCACGACCGCCATGACCATTGAGAACGTTGTGCGCTTGATGGGGACAAAGGTCTTGTAGATGTCGATGCACATAGCGTATGCGGTCTCGAAGAAGGGCTTTCCATCTTCTTTGCCAAAGATGTCGCGGACGACTTTTACGAGGAGTTTTTGGGGGTAGCGTGTGCGGAAGTCGAAGCCGATTGTTTCGAGGATGAGACGTTCGAGGCAGATGATGATTTTGCCTGGGCCATCGAACATCTAAGAGTGTTAGTGTTAATATGGGACTGTGATTGCTGTTTGTTGGACTTGCCTTGTCATCGGGCGTGACACTTTTCTCAGGGTTCTTCACGTTATAAGCCGCGGCGAGAATCTCCTTTGACTTCTTGATAGTATCCTCCACTTTGCACGCGACGAATAGGGATGCTAGCGCGGCGTCTTGATAGTTGTACTCGACGTCTCTGAAGTTGAGTCGGAATTTGTGGAAGTAAGTGCACGCCGTATCGAACGTCCTCACAGGTCTGTTGTTCAATCAGTCTTGAATCCCCAGCCCTTATACAAAACCCGACGTACAGTTGTAGATATTCCCTCACGTTCTCAATCAACTGCACACCTTGAAGACGGTAGTTATCCTGTCTTGCGGGATCGCAGCCATGATCCTTGAGCATACGTCGCAGCTTGAGCTCTGATGTGTATTGGTTCGAACTGGAGATGGTGCCTGGATGGGGACCAATCTTTGGTATCGCGTCGCCGTTTGTGGCCGCGGACGGGCCATTATTTGAGGTTGTCATTGGGGCGGTAGGGGTGTTGTGAGGTGTATATATGTATAAATGGTTGTCGCAAGTTTGCAGTTCGTCGTTCAGTGTCAGAATAGAATGGCCGAAGAATTGGAACAAGTGGGCCTCGTCGCTGGGTGTTGCACCATGCAAGCTCTTCCGGCTTCAATTACGAAGACTAAGTATGAATTAGGGATATAAAAGTGGCAGGAATCTCTCAACAGTTATGGCGATGATGTCTGTTGTCGCGTAAAGTCAAAATTACTTCAGTTGTCATGATGCAAAGCATTTGCGATGTGGCTGAAACTGGCGACTGTGGCGCGGCTAATCATAAGCCTCAGATACACTTTCGCCAGTAAACTTGAGCACGAGACGCAGGTGAATTGCACGTACAAAGTACGGATACCTAAGGTAGCGCACACCCCGCCTTCCGCCGGCTTCAGGCAATATTGATGATATCTCGACCAGGGACATACAGGAAGCAGCTCGGCACAAACAGATATTCGCTTTTATCCCCTCATTACAGAATGGACACTGTGTTGCCTGTAGTCAATCTATACTCTTGATATTTACGCCATTAATGATATAGATACTTTTTCCATAGGAGCAAGAAAGCACCTATGACACTTTAGAAGAGGTTGCCAAAATAAACTTAGTGAAGACTTCCCTAAACTTTTACTAAATTGCCTAAGCTTTTTCATCACTTAGGATAGCGGGCTGAAGTAAGCTGGCTAAGCCACTAGGGTAGCGGAAAGTGGAGGGGTCATAGCTGACGTCCTCAGCTCCGACACAAGCTCTCGGGTCAGACCCACAAGAATACATAAGAGGTGCTATTTGGTCTTCATCTCCATCATCATTCATCATTCTCCATCTTCATCATCACCATCATGTTTACCCCATCCTTGCTCCGGGTTGGGTTGGCCATTGGCGCCTTGGCTGGACAGAGCTATGCATCCCCTTCTGCACCACACACAAGAGATGACCTATCCGACGACCCATTACCTATTGTTGTTTGGCACGGCCTTGGTGACCAATTCAACAGCGACGGAATGAAGAACATCCAAGCCCTCGCTGACGACATCCACCCAGGAACCTTTGTTCATATCATTGCCATTGATCAAGATCCCAGTCAGGATCGAGCGGCCACTTTCAAGGGAAATGTCTCGGACCAAGTCAGCAAGGTTTGCGAGGAACTGGCCAAGCACCCCATTCTGTCTACTGCGCCTGCTATTGATGCCATCGGTATCTCTCAGGGCGGGCAATTCCTCCGCGCTTACGTCGAGCGCTGCAACTGGCCACAAGTCCGCAGTCTCGTCACATTCGGAAGCCAACACAATGGCATCAGCGAGTTCAAAGTCTGCCGCGCTACCGACTGGCTCTGCAAGGGAGCTATGGCTCTCTTGAGACTCGGTACCTGGAGCGAGGCCGTACAGTCAACCGTCGTCCCCGCGCAATACTACCGTGACCCAGCAACCGAAGACGATTACAACAAATACCTTGAGAACTCACACTTTTTAGCCGACATCAACAACGAGCGCGAGTTAAAGAACGAAAAGTACAAGGCGAATCTGAGCAAGTTGACCAACTTCGTCATGTGGATGTTTGAGGACGATGAACTTGTCATACCGAAGGAATCTTCGTGGTTTGAGGAGGTCAATGGCACAGAGGTTATCCCTCTTCGAGCTCGCGAGCTTTATCGAGAGGATTGGCTTGGCCTTCGCGAGCTTGACCGCAATGGTGGCCTCAGATTCCGAAGTGCCCCTGGTACACACCTCAAGAACCTCCCTGAACTAATGAACGAGACCATCACCGACTACTGCGGCCCGTGGAGACGAACCTTTGAGTCGAAAATGGAGGACTCCGGGCATAGGTTGGAGTTGGTTTGAATTAATTAATAGCTTTTACACATTATAGTTATGCAACAGACTGTTATACCCCTGCCATGCCTCGTCCACATGCACGTCGTTCCGACTATCACACTCAAATATAAATGCGTAAAATGAGCAGACTTCAACGACGAGGCAGAAGTCTCGACTTGAGACGCAGGCAACTGCACCGAAATAGTCTCAATTACTAACAGGGCCGACCCTTTGGAAAAGACATGTTTGTGAAATCTCAGCTCTAGGGTTGGTATAGAAACGAACTGGGACGTTTGGCTGTATAGCGTCCTGAGCTCACCCATCAAGATAATTATAGCAGTTCTGCATGGGTTAGATAGTAGCTTCATCCTTCTGCAAGCAACTCTGATTCTATCTTGAAGATCAGACTGAATTGTCTCAGATAAGGCGCAAGAGATGCATAAGACCATCAATATTGTATTGTATTGTTAATGCAATTATAGCTACAATTCTATTCTGTGGGTTTTCCGCCCTTCAACGAACGCCTCAACACCGATGCCTTGAATTGCACGTTTCAGTTGTCAATAGCCTTGCTGGCCGATGCCTTTTGCTTTCTCAACCGAGCCTTGCGGTCCGAGATTTGCTTATCGAGCTTGCCGTCGTCAGCCTCTGGGAGCTGCTTCTGCTTCTTGGCCTTCTTCGTAGGGGCGGCGGTGGTCTCAGCCTCGTCGGTGTTGTCGAGAGACTTGCGCTTCTTTCCAATGTTGGGCTTCTCACCCTTGGCGGCCTCGCCCTCGGTAATAACGTCCTTCTCGTCAACCCAGAGCTCATCGGTCAACCAGATGGGAAGGGCGGTGGTCTCGGGACCCTTGATGTAGATGCTCTTCATGTTGCGCCACTTCTGGGGAATCCACTTCTCGATCATGCCGGTGACAACGGCATCGACGTTCTCGGCGATCTGCTCGGCGGTCCAACCGGAGTATCCAATTCGGATCGAGGTGTTTGTTGAGGGGGTCAGGCTGACGAATGCAGAGTTGATGGCCTTCTGAACCTCCTTGGCGATCTCGGCGGGAGTGCCTGCGTTGACGGTACCCTCAGTCTTGACACGCTTCTGTCGCTTTCCATCGACCTTGGGAGCCTTGGCCTGCAGGTTAACAGGGACAGGTCGCTTCTGCGTTGTCTTGTAAAAGGTCTTTCCCAAGATCTTGGGTAATCTGTTGATGATGCGATCGTCACCAAGGAAGATATCCGCCTCGGCGAAGAGCTTCCTCTGCGCCTCGTACTGACTGTACTTGGCCTTGAGCTTTCCGTAGTCGATGACACGAGTGATGCGCTTGCCCAGCTCGGCGGGGAACTCCTCAGAGGCGACAATGTTCTTGTAGGCGCGCTGGGGCTCGGCGGTGATGAGGCAGATGGTGGTCTCTTCGTTGTTGAGCGAGTGAGGAAGGGAGATCTTTCCGGGCTGCAGACGCGCCTTGTCGACGATGTGGCGCTTGGTCGTCAGGTTGAGCCAGATGGGAGTGGTAGTAGGATCTTCATCGTCGTCGAGGAGATTGCGCTTTTCAGACTCGTCGGCCTTTTGCTTGGCAGCCTTCTTGATGTGTGCGAGAAGAGCCTTGGAAGCTTTCAAGGTCTACAAACAACTTGTTAGGTGAGTTGTACCATTGAATTCTTGGGGAGACGAACCTGATCAGGGTCAATTGCTGCGACGGCGGTAGTGCCGGGAGCGGCAACTTCTTTTGAGGGTGCCATTGTTGTCGCAAAGTTGTAGATGGGATGGGGATGCAACAAAAAAGTTCAGTTTGATATGATAGTGGGGGCTTTATCAATAGCTCGAAGGAAAAATAATTTTTTTCCAGCGATGGTTGGTTCTGTCGGAATATGCAAGTCCCGGGCTCCGGTCCAGGGTCTCTTAGCGGCGTTTAGATGTAAAGAATACTGGACAGACACTGACGATATGAGTTGTTCAGTATAGACTTATACATTAATCTCGGGATCATAGCCTCTAAGAATACTGAGAGAGCATTCTTGCATTATTGCTAACTCTTGTCAAAACTGAATTAATTTGTATTGAGTGTACCCGACCTCTGGTGACTTATTCGCCTCTACCTGTATCTTTTTCTTACAGCCTACGGGGAGTTTTTAGCGGCGGGGCGGAGTTTGTTGTAGGATCCGCTGATTGTCGCTCTCAGGTTATTCATATGAGATCCCGGTTGTTCCTTGTTAGGCTTACAAGGTGATGAGCTTCTGAATCCTGCAACTAAACATCTCTCGTTTCTTGGCCCGTCTTTGTATATAAACTGTCTACTTCTCTCTCATACCCTTTACATAATGTCCCCCGATCTACAAGATCCTGCCAATAGGAGAGCTTCATGTGATCAATGCAGTATGTCCACCTTTCCCGCTTACACTTGGGGTCCAAACTTATATTGCGCATGCTGATCAATCTGCAAGGACAAAAGAAGCTCAAATGTGACGGGAGCTATCCATCTTGTGGACGATGCTCTACCCTTGGTGAGCTGTGCAAGTTCTCGGCACGTATGCCCATGGGAAGACCGAAGAAGAGGAAGATAGTCTCTGAGAATGAAGCCCAAGAGAGCAGTGCGAGCAGGACGTCGCCGTCGACTTTGGCGATGAGTATTGGGAGTGACACTGGAAGTGATATGGGACGAAGAGGGAGCTTTGATCCGTGTCAACACATGTCTGAAGATGCGCCGTTGGATCTGATACCGCTTGGGTGAGTTGACTGAATCGTCACCTTGATGGGCGAGCTGACTCAGATTTAGCAACGAGACAAATGTTGACCCCAAGTTATTGGCATTTGAATCTGATCCAGGCCAACAGACTTGCGCTTGTCTTGCGAGCTTATACTTGTCACTAGAAGAAGTACGAAAAGCAGATGATTTACCCTTTACAGCAAGATTATCTGTTCTGCGGCATTTGACCACCACAGCAGCTGGGATTATACAGTGTCAAGTATGTCCAACAAAGTTCCTATGGGCAATGCAGAATGCTCAACTCCTCAACACGCTTATTATATCCTTGGCGGAAGGATATAAAAAGATCGTAAAGTCAGTTGAGGACGAAACGAAACGAGCTCAGGATGCTGGAGAATCAAAAGAATTATGTATCACTGAAGGTCAAAAGCTAGAGGCGCCGTCACAAAACGATGGGTTAGGGTTCTCGCTGAGCCTGGATCCTCAAGATTGGAAAAGTATCGCAAATAAAGCCATCAAATCTGAGCTTTTTGGTACACCGCATACGAGTTCCATGTCGTTTGTGGCGATGTTGCAGTTGATGGAAGATAGACAGAATCTGTGGCATTCAGGAACGAGCCATGTACCGCCGGGTATAGGACATCGGCTGGCGCACCAGATGCATGATAAGGATCCGCATTGTGTGTCGGTGGTTAAGCATACCAGGGATATGATAAATCATTTGTTGGCGGATGTTTGAGTCGTTGGTTTGATACCCAAGATCAGGAGCGAATCGCTTTTCACCTTTTGATTCATTTTGAACAATATTATCCCGAGGTTCAGTGAGATGCATTGAGTATATATAACAAAGAAGATTCAGTAAGATCTATGATATACCAGAACATACTCTGAAATGATCAAATGAGGGTGACATATCTAGACTGAGCTTAGACTATCTACAAGGGCGACTCAATGGTTGAGAACAATACACAACTTCCAGCAAAATTTGACTTTTCCAAGTTTTCCTGCTCCAACCTGACCAAGCTTTTGACATCAGGGGACTCATTTTCACCCGTTACTCCTGCTTCTCCGGATCCTCAACATGTTTCTGGCTGATAACAAGTCCGTTGTATTGGGCTCCATAGCGGACATCACCTGGGTCAGCAGAAGGGTAGGGCGCCGTTAGAGAATTCAGGAAAACATGGCCATTCAGATCGGGTACAGTAGCACCATCGATATCCCCATTAAACACGTACTTTCCACCGTTGTACTGGTTTCCAGCTCCGAACTTGCGAGCTCCCTCGTGGAACTTTGGGGTTGTGTCCGTACGTACTGGCCTGTTCTTTTCGATTTCCTTCGATAGTTTGCCATCGCCCTCGAACAAATCTCCGTTGAACTGATCATGACCTGGGCCAGCAACTGCATTGATGTGATGTGTCCCCATGCTGTATCTGTGTGTATGGTCGCTAGGCTGTCCGGGTTGCGAGGCAGACTGCTCATCAGGGGAATCGGTCGAAGCGTTGGTATAGGAATAGGAACGCTGGTCTGGAAATGGGTTCGTAGCCATGTTGGGCGGCAAGAAAGATTGTACGTAGGGGCCGTAGTGATGTAGAGATTGGAGATCAAGGTGGATACGTGGGACACTTGGCAAGTAGGTAGTTTCTGTACTTTCGTGCGGAACAAGAGGGCCCGAAATAGTTTCAGAAGAGGATTGGGAGATTGTATAGTGCAGTGGCCTCTTCTCTGACATGACTTGGATGTCGGACTGAATCTGATACAAGGCTTTGGACTGTATTTGCTCAATTGCCAGCGACAGATTGCTCTTCTGTCTCTCAAGTCTGACAAAGATATCAAGAAGATCTTGTTCTCTGTACAAGAAGCCCCAGGTTCAGAGTACTCGTCCCTTGCGAAGTAAAGAGTTGAGGCAGTTGTTGTTAATTATGAAGAGAAGAGCATCAGTCTGTGTACCAATCTCAGGGGTTTGAAGAAGGGGGTTCTCAGATATGCTGATAGAAAGGCTCTGAAGTTCTTGGAGCTGCTCATGATATCGTTTCAGCGTCGAAGCACCCCCTTTTATCTTTCTCATGACATCTATAAGAGAAAAGCAAGCTACACCAAGCTGGGTCGCCGACGCCGCGACCCCAAGAATCTCTGCCATGATAGCCTCAACTTCGAAGACAAGGCAAGCAAAATCGTCGCAGCAAAAAGCGGTGAAGGTATCTCGAGAGACGTGAATAGCTACATCGACGACGATATCGTTCTCAGAATTCAATGGTGTGGTGCGTCAGAATGCAGGAGAGGTTATGGTTGTGCTAACGTGGCATAGCATTAACCGTAGATAATGAAAATTGTGAAAGGTGTGACCGCAAACTAAGGCCAAGACGTGAGTACGGCATCAAGATTTAGGCATCATTGTGAAGAGAAATTGTGACAAAAGTGTGAAAGATGGACAGCAGAGCCTCATGCGTCAGACTGCGTTGAAACCCAAGACAGCCAAAGGGGGCGAAGCAGAGTTACACAACAGAACAAGGCTACCAGTGTAGAGACTCTGATACGTTAGTAATGAGGCGGTCTGGAAGTAACAAGGAGATTTTCATCAAGATGATGGGAGACTTTGGGAGTGCTCGTGAAGTCGAGACTTGCGCTTCGGGGCGGTGGCGTCGTATCGAGTATTGATTTTCGTCTCAGGAGGGTAGAAAGATATTTCAAAGTGTGTATGAAGCCTCGAATTGTAAAGACACGAGTTTCTGTGATGATCAGGTTCCAGGGTGCTTGCTTTAGTAACGAGCCTCAGGTCCCAACGGTATCAACACCAAGGTTTCGGCCTCGCAAGTAATTCGTCAATCGATGTTGGGTTGAGACGTCCCTAGGTGACACTGGACTCTGACAAACACTCATCTGGTCCCTCAAATTCAAGAAAACGGTCTTTGCAATGGTTTGAAAACCTGAGAGCAGCGTATCTCAATGTGAAAGAGTGATTCTTTGGGGGCCGATGGGGAGAGAGCCACAAAAGGGAGGACACTCAACTTCAACCACCTCCGGAGTCAAATGAAACGTGTTGGCCTTTCCCCAGAGATCGAAAGAAGTGGCCAGAGTGTCTGATGTGTTGTGCCAATTCAGTGGGCTGCGCCGCTTGTTGGTTTGATCGTGCCCAGTGCAAATGGACTCACCTGACAGAGGAAGATGTTGACACCTTCACGGAAACTCCGAGAAAGTTGAGAAAGACCCCGAAGTGTTCTTTAGAAGAGAAACTTCAACTTGGATGATTTTGTTAGACATTGCGGTGCTGTTGAGACATACCATCGATGTACTGTATACCTGAGACCTGCAAGAAGTAATGACAATCACACACATATTCACCTGCACGCCCTTTATGCAGCCAACAGCATATGCGCCTGAGTACAGAGAGGCGACCAACAATGTATTATCAGCATGTGTAGAATTATGAGCATTGAAGTTCGTTCATCTGGTGTACCTTATAGTATTACTGCGTAGAAACACCCAGACTCACGGAGTGTCTGTGAATGCTAGGTTTGATTCTGATTATTGTCATATTGATATCGATGCTAAATGAACTGACAACATCTCTTTGTCTAACACGAAGTTTCTGCCCCGGAGTTAATAACGTCATTTTTGAGACATGGCCGACTTCGAGGCCATACGCAAGTGACCATACGGAAGACTGCATATGCACAAGGGTCACCCTTGCAGCAGCGGAAAAGCCCTCGGCTGCGTACCCACGCACAATGGCAAAATTTGCCTAATGGAACTCGTCCTCCATACATCCATCACACCATCACGACCAGAGCGGATATTGACCCGTCCATGGTGGGTATGACTTCTCCTATTAAAAATGGTGATGCCTCGGCGTGGACGAAGCACCGACCAGCTGATACGAGGAATGAGATTCTCAGCATTACCGACGTTAGAACCGATGCACACGTTGCAGCTACCTCCACTGGAAACAGAGATCAAGTCAACGGCAATCAAACTCATACGCAGACTCACAGCAACTCGCACAATACGGTAATCAACTTCAGTCTTTTCGGTCTTTATATAGACTCTGCAGGGCTCTTGTGTACCCTGGGCCTGTCTGTACCACAACAGAGTTCGGGGGTTCCGGTTCCGGTTCCCCGATGGCAGGGCTTCTTGAGCTATAAGCGTTTGGTCATCGTGTCGGTAGGCTTGGCATCAATCTGGCAGCTGTAAGTGAAGAATATCTACGTGAAGGCAAAGCCATACCTGGGCAATAGTCGATGCAATATTGTACGGGAACAAGACCGCTGACATGAGGTACTACATCAAGCTTCAGGCTCTTGGGTGTGCCACTCATGAGTTGAGTACATATGCAGTGATGCATGGGGGCGGCTAAATCGCTCAACCATTCGTGCCGCGCCGTGCCGTTTTCGTCCGTGCTCTTGTCATGAGATCAGAGCAAGGTGTGTTGGCTGAGACTGCTGTCTCCGAATACCCCTCACATGAAGACGAATGAGAAAGTCGAGGGACGGATGAGTGAAATCGCATTACTCAGGAAGCTCTGGATTTCCGGAATCCTCTATAAGTATGAGGGAGGACTGAAATGGAAGGGAATGCTTGGGAGGGTAAAAGTTAATTACTATCGTTTGTGTTTTTAGGGACGGATTGTTTGGACTTCACTTTATCGTACATATTCTTATCACAAAACATTCACATCACGCATGTCTCACGAGGCACACCTTTGGCTATCAGATCGATACCGCAGCTGAACAATCTATTGGTCATTTATGATATTGAGGCCAGCCAGGAGCTTGCATACATCACACAGCCACTCCCATTTGATCTTCAGCTGAAGTAAGGACTTCTTCGATTATGGCATGCAAGTCATCAAATGTCCCCTGTACTTTGGCAGTCGCGGAATTGATCTCTATATCTACCCCTGAGCGTATTTACTGGTAGGAGACATGTGCGATCTGTTTGAGTCATTTCTTTGTCTCTTGTCTCCTTGTTCGACTCATGCGTTCCATTGGTGCGGCTGCTGTGTTGATTGTAATGTGTGATTGGCACGATTGCGGCTATTCGTCGGAGCTACCATCGTTGTGATAAGCCTTCGAATTCCTTTTTTGATGGATGATATGAGTTGCTCCTGATGAAAGAAAAACAAAGCACCCTTATTTCTAAGTATACGCTGTATAATAGATTATATGCATATTATTCGATTCACAACCCTTTTGGGATTACTGGGAACAGAACAAACATACACCTGTACGGACAAATGAATTGTGATTAACAGACTATTTGGCTAAAAGTTTACAAACAATATTCGTAACATGAGACTGAGATGAAAATGACAACCAAGCAACCTAACTAATAGACATTCGAGTGTAAGATGCCCTTGGAGTTGCTGCGGGAACCAGCCAGGCGCGGTTCCTCTCATCCCAATACTCTCTTTGCTGACGCATCGGGTTATATCGCCACCATCTGCCATCAGCCTCAAAGACGGGCCTTGGAAATGGATCCTGCTGACGTCGAAGGGTATCCAAGATCTGCCTGACAGCAAGCAGTGGCGTTGACTCGGACTCGAGGTAGTCGATAGCATGACCAGGAACCTGATCGGGGAGATTCCAGTTCAGGTTCTTCAGAACCAAGTAGCAAAAATGCTGACAGTTGTTGGTAACCATATGATATGTAGGATCACCGGGGTGTGAGCGTGAGTTGCCAGAAAAGAAAGCAGCATGGACTTCGTCCCCAGCTCGCTTCAATCTCGATGCTAGGACGACAGCACCGGGGACGACAAAAGCTCGGAATCTAGACCGGGTTCTTGTAGGAGTAAAGCTTTCAAGATGGACAGTACAATTGACGACTCTCTGTCTGGTGTCCTTATTGACTCTGATATGGACAATTTTGCCCTCTGGGCTCCCGTCGACACTTGGAACAAAGAAAGCCCAGTGTTGATCACAACCACCTCGAGGGCCGGTGAACTGCAGGAGATGCAAGTTCCGTGAGGTAGTAGAACGGGAGGAGTCAGATGTAGACATTGATTCTATTTGAGTCTTACTCAGACAATATGTGATGGATAGAATGCAAAAGTATCCAATTTGAAACAAATGATTGTAGTATAAAGAGTAGATGATTTATATGATGTGAAATGTGTAAACTGAGGAAGTATGGAAAGCGTCTTCTGAGGTATCGACAAGCCCTTATATATCAAACCAGCTCTCCATCAACATGAACCGACTTATAAATAGAAATTCTTTGCTCTGCAAACCATATTGCGTCGTGCTTGTGGGAAGCCATCCACGCAAGCTTGTATCCTAAGCGCTGGAGTTTTGACTGTTGGTTGTGTTATATAGCAATATGGATGTTGTTTCAGGCTGATGATACCCCAGGGGCCATTCAAAGCCCCACCCATGGATTCCTTGTCACGTCGTATGATTCTTCGAGTGATGTGTATTCAATAATATGCCTCTCGAGTGTTGGAGACAATTTGTCTCTACAACATTGCCATCTCTGTTCGGTACGGGGACAAGTCTCCAATTGAGGCCACATAAAGAAATGTTATGCAGATGCAAGGCTAGTGAGTGGCACTATCTAATCAATCATCCACGGGCCGCTTCATTGAGGATATCAGTTCTCACTTTCGACTTACGTGCCGTCTAACGTTAGGCGCTCAGTTTAATTCTCGATGGCTGAACCAATCATTGCTCGCAAATGTTTTTACAGGTACCTGCAAGCGCTAAAAACCGCCCGGCCAAGTAGTCGCGCGGCTAAATTCGGCTGATTCGGGGGCTGTGTTCAGGTCAGGCCAGGCCTGAATCGCCTTGACCAACTTCCATTGTCTATCGGCAGACACAAGCCCTGGTGCACATTCGACACTGTAGGTGCGAGCTCGCAAATTCACAGCCAAATCTTCTCACCTAAGCTTCTGTATTCCTCAAACTTCACTTTTTATCTGCTCGTATTTTGTCTCAACCGCAAGGCAACGATCAGCATGTCCAGCACCACGGAAGCAGAGCAAGATGAACAAATTGAATCGGAGCCTGAAAAAGAAGATAACTCGGATGGCAACATGCCTAAGTATTTAAAATGCAGTTATCTTGACGCCGTTGTCGGTAATGAGATACACAACTACTGGGGAAACCGAGTTCTGGAGCATACCAACTCCCATGGCGAAGTACTTGCACTCAAAGTCAGCAATCCAGATGGCATTGACCGCGCTCAAGCCGACATGATGCATTATGCCGCAACGCATGGTGTGTTGGCACCCAAGGTCCGTGGAGTCTATGATATTATCACCAGACGGCCTATTGCACGTGTTATGATTAGCGAGCGTGTCCCTGGAGTACCTCTTGTCGACGTGTGGCAGAACATGCCCCAAGATGAGCAAGCTTCCATCAAAGAGCAGCTCCGAGCTCAGATAAAACAAATGCGTACTTTGACGCAGCCGTACATAGGCCGTATCGACAAACAACCCACCCGCAACATATACAACACCACATTTGTTAGGCACTGTGGCCCCTTTGAGGACGAGGAGTCTTTTGATGAATGGTGTCTGGCGAGACTGTCAGGTGGAAGCCTCCAACGCTGGAAATGGAAAAGGATTCTCGAAAAACAACGTCGTAAATCAACTGGACATTTCGTTCTTACTCATGGTGACCTATCACCGCGCAATATCATGGTTGATGGAAGTACCATCACGGGGATAATCGACTGGGAGCTGAGCGGATTCTATCCAGAGTATGTGGAATACGCTGTGGCCATAGGTCTTGGCCCAGGGATAGAAGAATGGTGGGTTCCCGTATTGAAAGAAGTACTGGAACCGTGCTCAGCAGACCTGGTTAAGTTCACGGAGCTGATAGAAGAAAGAATGGGATCTTACTAGTTTATCTAAAACTAGAGAGAATTGCTATAATACGGATATACAAAAAAGCCTTATGCCACTACCGGTCTCACCTTATTCTATTGGTTTCTGAGCCCAGACAACCTTCTGCCGATAACAAGGATGCATAGTGCCCTGTCTCAATTCCCTTCTTAGCATCGAGATATACACCTCGACCTCCGCTTTAGTCCAGCCTTCCACCGTATTCGCCATGAACAAAACATAGCCTTCAATATCCTGCTCAAGTGTCGCCTGAGCATACTTGCCAATCTCTTTCATCTTGGAATCCTTTGGCCAGCCTCCAATTGGAACCTATCGGAGAGGATATGTAAGTGAAGGCCAAACGGCCCTGAAAGAGGTTTACTCACCTTGAACTCACGTTCGTCAAGATTAACAAAACCAGCCTTCTCCATAGCAGACCTCTGTACCCCATCTTCAACGATTGTGAACGAACGGCCGATCTTCTTACCGCCCTCAACGAAGAACTTTCCCCATTGGTGCATAGCGCTCTTCTGGGTGATAGTTCCGTCATCACAGTCCATTCTTGAGAGAGCCTCGTGGCTTTCGATGTAGCCACCTGGTTTGAGACATCTATATGCTTCTTTGAAGAGCTGGTCCCAGTCTACGATACTGCCGACAAGCCAACGGAAGTGGATGTAGTCTTGCGAGTTGGGGGCGAACGTCCACTCTTGAGTGCAGTCTTCAATATCGCTACCAAAGTGTCAGATATGCTTGTTGAAATCAACAGGTCTCTTACAATCGTAGATTAGGTGGGATCCAGCCTGGTTGAATTGGTGACACATCGGTGCCTATGACTTGCGTGTCCGGAAAGCTATCCGCAAAATCGCTGTTGAAATTAGTTAATAGAGATACTATATCTTCAGAGATTGAGACACTTGCATCGCCCATATGCCTAGGTAAAGTAATATTAGCTCAACTTCATCCAGAGTTCGACTTGCAGGTTGGCCTAAAGGTACTGGATTTTGGTGGCCAAAAGAGCCAGCTGGGAACGCCAAATCATCAATCCGGAGCTTACCTGTTCCTGTCCCGATATCGATGGCACTCTGTAACAGTCAGCAAGGCATTGAATGCTGATTTAACAACAAACCTTGATATCCTTCGAGAGAGGAGCAAGGTACAGTGCACCGTCCAGAACCAGCGTCAAAACATGATGGCTACACGCATCAGTACTCATGTTTAAGCTTGCAATCATAAAACTCACTTGATATCCATCGATTCGTTTTGCTTCTCGTCATTCGTTCCCCTACATCCATTAATCCCGCACGTACCGTAGACTCTTCCGATACCTTACCAGTACTGCGCGTTGCCGATATCGTGGTGATATGTTCTGCCATTGATGTTTCTATACTCGAGAATGCTTGAGGTAATTGATGCGGTCGACTCTGCATTATCATCTCCTAGGGCAGAATCTGTGTCGCCCAGCTCCTAACTTCTGGTTAGTGGCGTGATCGTGGTCTTTGATCTCGTATCATACGAACCTCAGCTACCTCAGCCCAATGCTCCGGAGGAAGCAGTCCAGACATATCCGTGGCTGCTCGAGCTGGCTCAGATATATCCGGTGAAGCAATTTTGACACGATATCATGGGGTGACAAGGTAAGAAGAAGATCACGACACATATCTGCGTTCTTTATCTCTTCTTCCACCGCGAACCAACACGCTCGAATTGACATGCCACGCTTCGCATACCGGATATGGCCATGAAACGCGATAAAGTACGGCACAGTAAAAGTATCCGGGATCCAGTCCTATCGGATCCTTTTATGAAGTTGTAGTGCATAATAATTGGGTATACTACCCCTACAAGGGTATGTTATTCTGGGTGGCCGACTCCACAATTGTTCAAGTATCGCCATTGTTCAATTATCACCCCTGCTGTAGTATCAAATAAGAAAGAGAAGGGTGCGTGAGAATAACGACAAACGCTGGACTATAAGAGTCTTTAGCGTCGCCCTACATAGCCGATACTGGAGGCATAGAGACTGCGCCCTCTTTGAACCATTGGAGGTGCCAATGGAGGTCGTCACAATAACAGATACAGTAGTACAACGAGAAACAGACCGAACTTTAGTAGGATCACTCCACCAAAGTGACCAAAGAACTCGCCTTGCAATCGCGTCTGACATGAAGTCCAGCCCTAAAGATCGTCGACCTAATCTGACAACGCCACGTGTTTCACATGCAGCCCATTCAACTACCCCTCCATTCAAGATCACGTCGATCCTCAAAGGACGACACGAGATGGCTTAGAACCAACAAATCGACGGCTGTGTCCATAGCAAGCAAACCTAATGCCAGACAGTCTCTATGGCTGATCCACTATCTATCGGGGCCAGCGTCCTGGCATTCATTGGCCTCGCCGACCGCATAATTCGCACATGCAAGCACTACATCGAGACTATCGAAGATGCACCCAAAGACATCCAGATGATACTGGGCGAAGTTACATCTCTAAGAGCCATCATCGATAGCATCGGCGAATCAAGCGCGACAAGTCTCGTGCCCAATCTTCATGAACCAAATGGACCTATCAAGTCTTGCCATAGCTGCCTTGCTTCACTTGAGGCTCTTCTACCACTAACTATGGGCCAATCCAAGACAGGCAAGCGGCGTAAGCTGACGTTGGTTGATCTCGCGTGGCCTTTGAAGCAATCGAAAGTTAGGAAGCTGTTGGCAGAGATATCGCACCATAAAGCTACCTTGTTACTGGCTATGTCTGGTGACATGAGGTAGGTCTGAAGTTGCTGTGAGAAAGTAAAGGCTAATAGAGTTTGTATAGTCGGGACCTTAAGGAAATCAAAACAGGGATCGAAAGACTACAAGGAACAATCTCAGGTCGGTGATCCCAATTGATGGCCGGGGTAAACTGACATAATCAAAGAGTCCGAAACTCGGGAGATCATCCGATGGCTTGAGCGAACAAATCCGTCATCTCTCCACAACATAGCGTTCGATAAACACGAGCCTCTGACAACTGCATGGGTTACCAATTCTTCCCAGTGGAAGGATTGGGTGTCATTGGAATCTGAGACCAGACTCATGTGGATATATGGGCTGCCTGGTGCTGGAAAAACAGTTCTAGCATCATATGTCATCGAAGAGCTCGAGAAACTGTGCGAACCTGCCGACGGTCGTTTCTGTAGCTATTACTATTGCCACTACTCTCATAATCAGGACGAAGCGGTGCCATTCCTGAGCTGGATCATTGGCCAGGCATGCCGACAGATCAGCTGGATACCACCTGAGTTAAAACGACTTCATGACCGTGGCTGCGAGTCTACAAGTGCTGATTTGACGCAAACTCTGGAGATAATATTGCAGAAGCTCGACAGTCTCTATATCGTTATCGACGCGGTTGATGAGAGTACTCCTCGAGAGGAGCTCCTGTCGATCATTGAGACACTGACAGTCGATGAGCGGTTTGAAAAGATTAGGATACTAGCAACAAGCCGACAGTACTTTGATATAGAGCATTCTTTGGGTGAGATATCAGAAAGTATATCAATGTCAAATAAAATGGTAGACGCTGATATTCGACGGTTTGAACGCGCTCGACTAAGGTCAAGCCATCGACTGAAGCGATGGCACGAACGATTTGATGAGATTGAGGACATACTCGCTGCGATGGCTCAAGGAATGTGAGAGCTCACTTTTACTAGGATATGATTTCAAAAAATTCTTTACTTCAAAAGAGCTAACTCAATGATAAGGTTTCGGTGGGCTGAATGTCAAATTCAAGCCATAGAGCGACTTCGCGACCAATCGAAACTCCAGCAACTGCTTTCCGATCTACCCAAAGATCTGGGTGAAACCTACGTCAGGATCTTCGAAGCGATACCTGAAGAAGACAGACCACTCGTTCGTTGTATCCTCACATGGGTCATCGGCCATTCCCAGGCAAATTGGGTCTATCACGTTGGCGTAAACGCAAAATTACTCCTGTCGGCTGTTACCTACGACCATTTCGGATACGAAACCGTGGGTCAAAACTCTATCATCGACCTTGAATACTTGCAAGAGATATGTAGCTGTCTCATAACAGTTAGACATGTTTCTGGAGATATTTTTCATTGGCCGATTGGCGAGTCTCCTAGACTCCAGAACAAAGAATCGACTGACGACCAGGACCTTTACGTGTCTCTCGCTCATTACACTGTCTTGGAGTTTTTAGTATCACCGCATGTCTTTCAACCCAACTTTGCATTTTTTGCAATGTCTCCCGAGCTGATTCGACTGAAATTTGCGAAGAGTGTCCTGAACCAAGCCTTAGCTGCTGATCCCAAGGGGACAAATACTGATTGGATCCACGACCGCGAAGCTTATTGCCTTACACTAGGCTGTGCTTTGTATATGCATGATATCCTAGCAGATTCTGATCTTCAAGACCTTTTCCTGCGGTACATCAATCCATGTGCCCCGCACTACTCGCGCTTCGAAGCTATTCAGTCCAAGATTATACAGAGCGATGAAGACTCTCGCTGCTACTTTCTCCGACATATACCAGCACGAGTCGAATGGGCTACTACGGGGAGTGAGATTGGCGGATTAGGTGTAGCGCTGATGAATATTCTCTTGCTTCGGCATCAGTCTATTCAAAGGGAGCTTATGCCGCTGATCAGAAGGCTACTTTCTGGGAGACAGATACAAGAGCTTCTGAATGCGAAATTGACAGCTACCTTTCTTGATGAAGCTGATGAAGTAGATGAAAATGGGAACCAGTTGTGTACAAATGTATTGCATGGAATGGTCTGGGAGATAGTACAGTGGCGGCATATCTTTCTTGACGATCAGGAGCTTTCTGAGTCTTTTGATATGCTATGGCGACATTTGGGGTAAAAAGAAGAACCTTGAACTATCTATGAAAGACAGAAATGGATATCAAATAAATTATTCTATCAATAGTTCATTGCTAAGACTTATCTACTATGTTTGGTCTAAGTCAACCAATTGCTTCGTTCACGTGACATGTCACATGCTCCAGAGGAATTTGTTCCGCGCCATGGTAAGACCAATTTTTCGTCTTTTGACTCGTTGTAAAACCGTTGAGCAACCAAGTACCTCTATCAAAATGAATTTCTTCAACCCATTTTCCCGATCAGGAGCTCAATGGACGTTTGTAGGCCGTACATCATCATATCCAGATGTAGACGATGATGCAGGCAACTTGGCAAAACATCGCTTGTGTAACGCAAAATCAATACCAGGCTGCAGAGCATTTCACGTACCAAAGGAAGATGTCTCTTCGTCAAAAGAAGTCCCCGTTGGCGATGATTCTACGTTGGAGTCATTTATGGATCAGGTGCTTGTGTTTCAATACAAGGGGAAATTTCATGCAATAGACCATGTGAGTAAATGTCTAGGAGAAATTTCTTTGCAGGGGCTAACAGGGGTAGTCATGTCCGCATAGCCAATACCCTCTTTCAAAAGGGACGCCGTTTGATATTGAGGACTTTGGTGTTGTGCTAAGCGCTGGAGTGTCATGTCCAAATCACGGTTGGTCGTTTGATTTGTTTACTGGCATGTCAGATCGGGGGAACTACAGGCTCAAGACTTGGGAGGTTGAGATCAGGGATATAAAAGAGACGGGATCTGTTGAAACAGAAGAGAAGAACGAATTGTCGACGGATAAAGAGGTTTGGGTGAGGAGGAAGCAAAGGATTGGCTGAAGCGATGACGGGCGGTTTCACTCGGGGAATGCATATTATGAACGGGGATAAGTGAGCATACACGCACGACGACTTTCCCCGAAACCAGTCACGGCTAACAATTCGGCACTTGACAAGTCTGACTTCGGACTTCGATTTTTCAAGCCACCATCCCGTGCAAACTAAGGACAAGCTTGGCGTGTCACACTATTCTCTGCTTACAAGATACAAATACCGTACAAGAGCACTGTTCCCTTCTCTCAAGAGCCATACACGGGTTACTACTCAGCCAATCCGACTACAGGATTACTGCCCGCAAGGCGAAGGAGGACTGAGCTCTACGCTGAGGGGATACCGAAAAGAACATGAGAGATAGTTTAGGATTTATAAGGGCAGATGTTGTAACACCGAGGCGTTCCTCCGTACTTCGTTGGACGGCCGAGGTATCCCACAAAAGCCAAGACTCCGGCTTATCAATGGCTTGGCCTTGACGTCGATGGTGAGCGTGACGAGCGGACAACCCGACGATATACGGATAACCCGACCATGAATGGATAGCCCGCAAACCAGCGGATGGCTCGGGAGTGAAAGATTGGGAGTCTGGCGCTCTTGATGAGTATTGGCCATGGGACTGCGACCTCCTCTTTGGTTGCTTGTCTTGGCCAAATATGTGTAGAATGGACAGCGATCACGATGAAGTCCAGTGATTATGCAAATCATGGACCGCCGAATTATGATTATCGATTAGATCCATGCCACATCAGATCATTCAACCTCGCCATCACATCCTCCAAACCTTAACTCCATGAATTTAATCTGTCTCAAGCTGGCCAATCTGTGACAAGTCAAATCTGAAATGCAACATTCCCCTCACTATTTCGCGACTCTCCATCACCAATATCCCACGTCCCGAGAGGACCACCGGGAAAGTGGAGGGTCCCCCGACGCCCTCACCAAAACCACCAACTCAACACTCCCAGATGCAGCTAAGCCTGCAACGCCACCAAAGTATCTACTCTATCTGGTTGGTTCGTGCGGCGAACACCCCGGTGATCTAGATTGCATCTCGGTTACAGACTTTCACCGTCCCATGGGGTAATCCGGGGTAACGTGGAGGGGACTGGGGAGAGAGGGGGCATTTAGAAGTACTTAATTGACCGTGGCCTACGACTAAAAATTCCAAAAACATCACCCCTAACTGCAACATTAAACAACATGGTCTCTTTCAAAGAAGCCTTTGGCCTGTCTTCGCTCGAAGTCGAGGTTGCGACACCTCCTGGCACGGTCCAGATTCACCGTGAGAACTCCCCCCCTTGACGCGTCACAATTTCAGGACTAATAGTTACAAAGGGGAGCAGGAAGATGCGGGCCATGTGATTGTTAGCGGACAAGTAACGGATGATCCTCGAGATCCCCTCAATTTACCGACATGGCATAAGATCGCTGCTTTGAGCGTTGCATCGCTGTATGCCTTCACCGCGAATTACACAAGCGGTGTCATCGCGCCTGCATTCCAGCTCTGGCCCATGATCTTTCCGAAGGATCCGAGAACCTTCTCTGAGCTCTCTAAGTTGATTGCTGTATGTTTCCTTGGCTCTAACCAACTGAAATTCAATGCTGATGGGATCACAGGTCCACATCCTCATGCTCGGCGCGGCTAATATCTGGTGGGTTCCCATGTCCAACTGGATGGGCCGAAGACCTGTTCTTATCATCGCCACGGCTATACTCACCTTCTGCACTCTGTGGTGTGCACTCGCGACGTCGTATGAGTCTCTTATCGCTGCGAGAATCTTTCAGGGCATTGGAGGGGCGGCTGCTGATACTGTTGCCCCCGCGCTTATTGGAGACATGTTTCCTATTCATCAGCGTGGACGAGCCATGGTAAGCGCCCTCTTCAACGCTAACAACAACTAAGTACTGATGTTCGTGATAGGCCGTTTACACCATCATGCTCGTCGTCGGACCTCTTACAGGCGGCATCACTGGAGGGTACATAGTCTACCAACAGGGCTGGAAGGCCATCTTTTGGGTCTGTCTCGCCCTCTCAGCAGCCTGCCTCGTCGGCGTAATCTTCTTCGTCCCCGAAACCCTGTATATCCGAAGCGCACCCGTCGAAGGCGTAACAGACCCCGAGACCGAGAAGAACGCCCAGTTCGGCAAAAACGAGCACGTCGAGGATAAACAGTCTGTCACCGGAGGTGAACAGCACGTCACGCACTCTGCCTACGGCTACGTCCAGTCCTTGGGCTTCGAAAAGCCTCAGGGAAGCCTGCTGAAGCAATTCATGCAGCCCTGGAAGACTCTTGCTTTCCCAGGTACTTGGGTGGTGATGCTTCACTACGCTGGGCTCGTGGGCGGTATCGTGACTATTTCGACTATCGGACCTTCGATTATGGCGAGCCCGCCTTATCTTTGGAAGGCTAACGCTGGTCTTATCAACGTTGGTGCTGTCATTGGCGGTATTATCGGCTATGTGTACACGCACATGCTTGCTGATGGTAGACTTGTCAAGAAGGCTAACAAGACACGGAACGGTGTAGCTGAGTCTGAGGACCGACTGCCCACTCTCTTCTTCCCTCTGTTCATCGCGACCTGTGGCTTTTTGGTGTTTGGATTCTGCGCCAAGAACCCTGGTGGGCACACGTGGGTTGGACTACAGGTTGGCTATGGTATGCTCAGCTTTGGTCTGATGCAGGTTCCATCTGTTGGATTCAACTATGTAAGTTTCATAACACTCAGCTTTGTTTTGTTGTGCATACTAACAAGTTATAGTTGATCGACTCTTATCACTCCCTGGCCGCGGACTGCTTCACCATGGTCACGATTCTACGTGCTATTATTGCCTTTGCTTGGACGTTCTTTGTGGCTGACTGGGTTCAAAAGAGCGGAGCTGCAGAGCCTTTTGGAATCTTTGGCATGTTGATGGGTATCTTTTCTCTTATGACGGTTCCTCTTTGGATGTATGGAAAGCGTATGAGGATCGCTACAGCCGAGCAGGTTCTTCGATGGCAGGGTTACTAGATTGCACCACCAGATAGTCTGCCTTTAGTCATGATGAATGAGACTCGGGTTATCTTATCACAAATTGAACAAAGTAATATGTCCCTCCTGACCCACTTCAAGTCTCGTGTCTATTTGTCCTCTCGTAATATTGTCAACATAAAAGTGGTCTCATATTTATTGTCATACCAGGTCCACGGAAATCGGAACCCCTCAAGCCAAGACCTTTTTCAGGCCAAGGGTTTATCGATAATTGGATTGCGTCCCACTGCCAAGACCGCCTCTGCTCACCGCACGCACAGCCCCCCAACCAACTTCCCCCCTACAGGACAGTAAGCTCACCACCACCACCAGCAAAAGTCCTATAACCTTGTGAAACACGTTTCGGCACCGTAGAATTCCTACAGGAAGAGGCCTCCTCAGTCAAACAGCATTTCCTGTCCAATACCCGTCGTGCCGAGCCGTGTATGCGGCTTAGTGGGGTCTTGTTCAACCGCGCGCTTTTGGATGGAGATGGAGATATTCAGGGGTCCTTGTCAGAAGTGGACTCTTGGTCTGCATTGCATGTGCATTGCAGTCGTGGCAGCTTCAAAGTCCTTTTTCTCGCGGTTCACTCGGTCTTGGAGGGTCTTGGCTTTTGTGCGGAGGTGCATGCGCGAGGCCTCTCGTGAATCACTGTCAATAATATAGATATATATATAGTCCTTGACTCTTGATATTACTCCTGCATCTACAACTCCAAATCACACTTCTTACTTCATTCACATTCACATCAGCCAAAATGGTCAACTTCCACGAGAGCTCTTCTGACATCGAGCTTGAGGACGGTCACATCCTCGTCGCTCAGTGCAACGATGCTGATGGTGAGCCTCAAGAGTCTCGTCTTGATCTCGACTACTACATCGGCAACAACGACGGTGCTTTCTACTGGGGTGGCGAGGGTAAGTCACCAAATAGCCAGCTACACATCTCACGAGCTAACGATGACTTGAGGCTTCTCTGGCTCCGCTTCCGACATCACCTTCTCGCTTGAGGGCGACGACAACGTCCCTGTCCTCCGCGCTCTTCTCAACCCCGTTGACGGTGACCCTGTTGAGGCCAACCTCAACCTCGCTGAGTGCATCGGCAATGACAACGGCACTCTCGTCTATGGTGAGTCTTATAATGTCCGGCTTTTGGATATTTGCTAACAGTGATCAGTTCCTCCCCAGTAAGCGAAATTATGGACTTTGAGGAAAGGATTCGGGCGGAAAGACAGTCAAACAAATGAAGTAAAACTACCAACTACTTGTTTCCTATTCCTGATGAATGCAGAGCTGAGATGTGAATGTCAACAACTCCAAGCCGATGACGTGTAGCGTGACTGTGTAACAAAGCCTCGCTAGGAGTGTCGCCCAAGCGTGCCATTGGACTGCATCACAACCAAACAAGTAGTATTTCCACAAGGGTCGACTAATGGATCTCATCTTAAGGTCTGCTAGTGTACACTCAGCATTCCAGCGTAACTGTGTCAAGTAAGAGGAGAAAGGCAGCATCTGCATAGCATTATCCGTACTGGACTTCAGATACAATACTCATACATATGAACCATAAGACCCGGGTATCATGCATCCAACTTCCTCTTTGCCGAATTCTCCAACTCTCCCATAAGCTGCACCAACTTCTCTGTAAGATGTGGCACCGACATCCCCGTAAAATTACTCCTCACTATCCCCATAACCGCCTCCATGACCTTATCAGGCTGAGAAAGCGGCACACTAATCACAACCTCTCCCTCACCCTGAATCTCCGTTCTCCATCGTATACAAGGCTGACCCTGTCCAAACCCTTTGAATCTTTGCAGTGCTATACTATCTGCTTCGTCCAAGTAAACATTCTGGCTCAATGCGCGGGAGATGCTGGATTGGTCGGATAATAGGCCGTACACCCAGAATGCGAGACTCGCGTGGTATAGAATTATGGCCATGGGGCCGCGCATTGAACCGCGTGGTGAGTGTTTGGCGATGTGCATGATCTGAGCGGCGTGGAATATTGTGTGGCGGGCAGATTCGCTTTTTACCCAGTCGCGGACGGTGGGATAGACTGCGCGTGCTCGTTCTGGACCTTCCATGCCTGCGAATATCTGAATGTCTTCGAAGGGCATGTGGAGGTGGAGAAGGGCGAGTTCAAGACGCATTTGGATCTCGGGGTCTGCGGAAGCGTCGGCGGATAGACTGAGTTTCAGGTGTCCAAGGAGCTTGAGTAGCTCGTCTTTCCGCATCTCTGTGACGAGGGTGTTCCAGCGTCGAGGTCGTGATCGTTGGAGGGATGAGAGCTGGAGATACTCCCAGCACATAGTCCATGTGCAAGAGAGGACCGCCATGATAGCGACGTATGCGTCAACAGAGTCAGTATGGTTGTTGAGAATATCAGGATCATCGATGACATCCGCAACGAAGAGCGGCTCGTTTTGTCGACGCGAGGCCTTGAGCGAATTCCACTGTTCCGGCGACGCAGCAGTCCACAAGTCCGCGTGTTCCGGAAAAGGCAGAAGGACCTCAGCATACGAGACTGAAGGACTGACCAACAGCGCTGTAGAAGTGTTGGCATCATGAGATAACATCCTGAAAGCAAGCCTCTTGAAGGACTCATCCTCTACCCATTGAAACCAGTCTTCTCGAGAGACGAGACCTGGAGATTGCATGGTTTTGCTCTGGGAGTAAACTGATCTCTTGAACTTTCCATCGCGACGCATCATGGTGAGTACGGGGTTGAAGAAGCTCTCTGCTATTTCGACTTTGCGGGGGAGACCACTCCATATACCCATCTCTAGGGTGATGACGAAGGCTTGGGTGAGTTGAAGATCACGGACAAGACTATTATCCTGCTCCCACTAGCTATAGGTCAGTCTGGGAGCATGAAGACGGTGAGTAAAGGACTTACATGTTTGGCGACAGCTATCCTCAAGCACTCTTGTATAGCATAGCCAAGCTTTGACAAAGCAGGGTCGGAAGTCAAGACTGCTCCGCAGGCAGCCATGGCAGCAACAAGCTCCGGTCTCTTTTCGTTGGGGTTGAAAGAGGCCGCGTGGATGAATGATGTAGCATGTGTGACAGGAGATGTGAGGTAGTACTGAAGTAATGTGTCCAACAGCTCAGCAGAAGGAAAGGACGCTACTGCTTTCGACAAATGATCTGAACGACAGCTATTGACAACCATCATGAGTATCCTGTCGCGAGCTGGTCCTTCCAACTTGGCAGAAGTAACTCTTGTGTTTGAGTCCAAGGCGACACCAGATTCAGGTGAAGGGTATGCAGAGTCTGTAGCGGGAAGAGAAAGGTTATGTTCCTCGGCACCAGCATGGTCTTTGGCGTTTGGTCGAAACTTCCAGTGAGAGTTTTGAAAGGCCTCAGTACACATGGCAGCGGGCTCACCGGGATCGGTATGGGATGCGGCGCGTGGTGTTTGAGCCCCTCGAGGCGTAGGCTGTATACTTCTGACTTCGAAGGGGATGCTTGTGTTGTATGAGTCGAGGAACCGGAGGTCAATGTCATCGAGTTGATTGTATGAGTACATATCAACCTCGTTGGCGTTAGGATTGGCCCATCCTCCTGATAGAAGGTTGAGATCGGGGAGAGGGAAGAAGAGTGGATCAATGTTGGTGTTCATGGAGGGGTCTAATCACCGTAAGCCTCATACTTGTACGTGGTACCTTGAGACTTACCAAGATTCTGGAAGAGGCTATGTGAT
Organism: Fusarium pseudocircinatum; assembly: GCA_013396035.1. NCBI lineage: Eukaryota > Fungi > Ascomycota > Sordariomycetes > Hypocreales > Nectriaceae > Fusarium > Fusarium pseudocircinatum. Next base: position 26,075 of record JAAOAS010000189.1, read on the forward strand.
GTCTGCGGCGTGAGCATATCCAGTGAAGGCTGCTCCATGACAGACGACGACGACGACGTTGACCCAATACTGTTATGATCAGGGAACGCAGACATGGACGACGAACCATCATCTTGAGAGAAGATAGCCTCATCCTGCTGCTGCTCCTCAGACTGAAAGTCCGAGTCGAGGTCCATGGAGTCGTTCCACTTACACTCGATGCCTTTCTCTTGACATCGACGACAGGGCTTCTCATCACTACAGCGCAGGTGATTGGTAGAACATGCCTTGCAAGCCTTGCCAACCCTACCTGGCATGTAACGCGGTTGTTCAGCTACAGAGCTATCCCCAGCCTGTGAGCCATGACCAGCGACATGTCTTTTCAGGAGGTCCCTTGATCATCGTTAGTAAGCGACGCGAGGAAGCATCGAGGGACTAGACTAGACTAACGGTCTTGTAAAGGCCTTTGGACAAACATGGCACTTGTAGGGTTTGGTCTGTGTATCTAGGTAAAGCAAGTAAGCAACAATGACTGAGTCAATGGAAGATGCAAACATACGGGATCGCACGTGACGCGCTAGATGATCGAGACGCTTATAATTCTTCTTGCACGAACCGCACTGGAACATGCCAGGTTGAGTCGTCGACATAGTAAGAGTGTCAAGTGGAGAGGGAGATAGGCAATCGGGACGTGGAGGAGAAAGAGAGAGAGCTTGTGTGAGGAGCAGGGGGAAATCGTGTTGTTTTTTCCCTTCGGCTCGGACATGACAAAGAATCCGCGGGGGGAATCTCAGGTTGCATTTTGCGGGGGTGGCTACGCGATGCTAGATCCGGGATGGCTTGGTGTTGTATTGGAAGGGTTGTGATTTGAGGGGGATACGAAAATTGAGGGGGAGAGAGTTCCTCCACATCCCGATGGAGATTTAATCACCCTATACTTGCAATCTCGGCAATTGACTGATGAGAAACTTTAATAAATAAATATATAGATAACTCACACTTGTCCCAGAATGGGTATGTTTGTTTGATCGGTTCTAGACAATTGCAACTGACATCATGAAAGCCAGTCTATCACCTGTTCACTTCTTCTCCCATGGATCTACCATGATGCTGGGAGAAGAGTCCGAGTCTGCCGATTACTGGAAGAAGGCCGGTGATCAAGCATTGGCCAACAACATTAAGGGTGTTATCATGATGGTATGTCTTTCACTCATTGAATTGGATCTCAATTAGCTGACTGTGATCTTTAGGGCGCTCATTGGGACGCTGAAGGCGATCGTATGCAAGTCGCCATGAACCCCAAACCAGCCAAATCACCCGTCGCATACGTCCACCCATCGAAATACGTCGACTACCAACTCAACCCCGATCTCGAGACCGGCGAGCGCTGTATCTCCCTCCTCAAAGACGCCGGCTTCAACGTCTCCGGAAACACCGAGTTCGACTGGATCCACGACACATACCTCATCCTCATCCGCATGTTTCCCAACGGATGCCCCCCAACAACACTAATCTCCATGAACGCACGCTTCGACCCTCACTACCACATGCGCGTCGGCGAAACCCTACGTCCTCTGCGAAAAGAAAATTATCTCATTATTGGTTCCGGCGGTGCAGTGCATAACTTATATCGCAATATCTGGGCGCCGATTTTGTATTACTCTGATAACTTTGCGCAAGAGAAACCACCTGAGGCGTGGGCCCTGGAGTTTCGACAGGCTGTTGAAGATGTTATCAAGAATAATAGCGGACCGAAGTTGAGACGTGCGATGACGAGGTTGATGAAGCATCCGTTTTATAGAGATGCTCATGCTACGGATGATCACTTCATGTCGGCGCTGTTTGTGGCGGGTGCGGTTGGGGATGAGGAGGATGAGGGTGTTTATGGTGAGCTCAAGGCTGAGACTTGGGAGTTGACGAATATGTGTAATAGTCAGTTCACTTTTGGATCATGGCCGAGGACTCTTGCGACGGCGGCAGCGTAAGGAATGGTCCAGGTCAGAACTTAAGAAGAGCTCTTGATATACAGCGTGCGATGAATAAGAGATTGATTGAATTTAGTGTTTGTGTCAAGACGTGTACTTAAGTAGCGACGCAATTAATTATGTACATAGAATCGTCCTTATTAGATTGCCATTTGCATGAGCAATTATCATTCCTCCGCAGATTATATCCAGCCTAGAGTACCCTCGGAGCATAACAGATTTAGCTGGAGATCTATTCACATGTTAGTACTCTTGACTACTTCAATATGCATTGCATAACTCACCTCAATGATGGCAGGTCCAGCAGCGACAGTGTCATCAGAGACGACATCCTTGCAGCCAGTAAGGACAACATAAGTCTGTCCAGCAAAGCCCTCAGGAATCTCAACAGAGTAACCACCATCAACAGCCTTGGCCTCAACAAAGGTAGGACCCGTAACAGCGATGAAAGCAGCATAGACACTCTGGCCCTTAGCACCCTCAAGGGTATAACCAGGAGTCTGAAGTGTAACAGTGCTACCAGTCTTGATCTCACTACCCGAAGCAGCAACAGCCAAAGCAGGGAAAGCCTTGACTGGCAGAGCAGGGTTCTCCTTGGGGCAGCCGGTGATGAAGCCTGAAGCAAGGGAGTAGACCTCGTTGTAGCTCAGGGGAGCATCGAAGGGCTGGGCGAAGGGGACTTGCTTGAGTGCACCGCGGATGTAGGATGAGTGACGCGCCTCGACGGTGAGGATGGATCCGGCGGCGGTGAGGTACGTCTTGCTCATGATGTCGGCTGCGGCACCGAGATAGGCTGAGACGCCGACGCCTTCGAGGACGGAGGCGGTTGCGAGGAAGGTCTTGACGTCTGTGACGCCGAAGGAGTATGTGCACTCCTGGACGGGTGTGACGCCGGCAGCTAGAGATGTCAGCACAATCAATTCTTGCATGTATAGTAGCAAGACTTACCCTTGAGAGCCTTGGTGATGAAGTCAACATGAGCAGTCTCATCAGAAGAGACCTTCTTGATGTTGTTGTAGAATGTCGAGTCATAGCCAGCATCCGCAAAGTCCTTCTCAGTGAAGTTGGAAAGGCCTTGACGATAGAAGTTATCCTCTAAATGCTCAAGAGTAAGGGCATAGTTGAGGATGACTCCGTCGTTGATCGCAGAGGCACGCTTCTCAATGACAGGAGCAGCGGAGGCAAGGCCAGCGGCCAATAGAGGAAGGGCAGTAGAGAAGTACATGATGACTAAAGGCTTGTGGTTTGATAGAAAGAAGGAGATTGCCGGTGGTTTGATAGAGTGAATTGGATGCACCAGGTAGTAGATATGTGATTGTTTTATCACCAGTGCAGGTAGATATACTTACCCAACCCAACTCCTAGCAACACCATTAGGCCCTCATGATGCCTCGAATTCAATTGTGAATAATATCCCCGCCCTCGATCCACAGCCTTAATCTCCCTAGACTCACAACATTACGATTCGGCATCTCACCATTCCGCTCCGATCTTCCCGCCATCCAATCTCCCCCAAGCCCAACTGAAGCTAACAACAGCCGAGTTCCAAAAGTATCGCACCGCCCAAATTTCAGCCCTAAGAAACATCTATCTCAAACAAAGACAAGCCCCCCAATTGCCGAATCAAGACGTCATGGCTCAAACATATTACCAGATCGGGCACGTTTCGCTGATCTCCAGGGACTCTACTCGGAAACTCTTGAACCCGTAGTTGATAGTTCGAAACTAGTGCTGCTCATCATTCGTGCGCTGTTTTCTAATTGTGGGACGTTTGGGTCTCGGATGGCTTTGGTTCCGTGAGCTAGAGAGGATTGAGCTATAGTTTGGGTTTTGGTGAGACATGGCTCGGAATATTCACCATCCGGTCAACATCGCGTTTGTTTTAGTTCAACAATTGTAGTAAGTATGTTGGTAGTGTAGATGTTGCGCTTGGATAGTATGTCTTAGGCTGAGGTTTGAGGAAATTTGGTGTTGATCAGGGGAATTGGTAATCTCTCCGAGCAGCCGAAAGTCTTCGGGAGGAATTTGGTCCGTGGAATTGATGGTCATTGTTGATAGAGATGCTGGGAAATCGGCATTAATTAACAAAGGTTGGGGTGCAAAGACATTCCTGTTCTTATTGATCATCTTTGTGTTTTATTTGCTTGGATTCCCCGCCGAGTCGTTTGTTATTAGATTGTCTAGCCCTACCATTCACTCTTTGAATTCACTCATTCATAACGCAACCATGAAGTTTACTCTCATCGCTGCTCTCGCAGGTAAATAATCAATCTAAGTACTCATACATTCAATAGCTAACAGCCATACAGTCCTCTCAGGAGTCCACGCTGCCGACTCTGCATCTACAACAATCACCTGCAGCTCTTGTCCCTCGGCCGTAACGACCCCTGACATCGTCACACGATCCGCTCTCCCTACTACATCTTGCACTGAGAAGCCTTTGACGGTTGTGTCACTGACCAAGGGAGGCAGTGGAGCTGCTGCACCTACTGGTTCCGGCGCCGCTTCTACCCCTACGGCCCAGGTCCCCGTGTCTGGAGCTAGTATCAAGAAGGGCAGCGTTGGTGGAATGGCTGCGGCGGCTGCAATGGTGGCTGTTTATATGCTCTAGTCTTTTGTGTAGTGGCCAATGGCGGGTATACCAACGGAGGGGGAGCTTAATATTCGATGGAACTAGTTTTATATAGTGGTGTATGAGCAGCATGCTGCACATGTAATACCGAGTCTTGTTTATGGAGGAAGACTGCTTGAATTTCGCGCTGCCTCACAATTGATATTTTGGATAAAGGCAAATACTAATCTATTGTGCTGTTTCATGTGCTATCTAGTTGGGAATCACAGGAAGAGTGATATAGTTTTGTTGGCGAGGCCCAAAGTGGATATGGTTCGAACCTTGGAAAACCTCAGGTGATCTGAAACAAGTTAGCTATGACCACCAAAATCTCAAATATTTATGCTTACCTGTCAACCGGGTCGTTGTGCAGGAAAACACCTGACCCCTGAGTATCCCCCGACGACACCTCAAACACCAACTTACCCCCCTTATCAACAATAACATTCGTAGGCCAGACCTCAATATCAACGCCATAGACTTCACCCTGTATCACAGGCTGAACATCCTTGCTTGTGTAGTTCCTGTGAGGGAGCCACTCGCGATGCTTAGGGTGTTCTGAGTCAACCTTGCGCAGCGACACACGAAGCCAGCCCTTCGTCAGGGGGACGGGATCACCTGCTGTACCAGTATAGAAGACTTCTTCCCCTGAGGGATCGAAGTGGCGGAGTGTGACAAATAGATCAATGTCACTGGGTGTAGGGCCAGAAGGATCAGGGGAGACTGAGACATTAAGATGAGCGACAACGTGGCCCGTGATCTCTGTCTCAGCCTCAAAAGCAGGAGTTGAAAACTGTACCACCTCAGGCTTCTCAAGCGTTCCGAGAGCCTTGTAGGTAATCTTCTTGCGCTCTGTCTTGGGCTCATCCCAGCTCAGACCTTGTTCAGGTGTAAGGAAGAGTTTCTTGTACTGCGTTCGCGCGATAGGCCACTCGTTTTCTTCTCTTCGGGGATAAGCCTTTTCTTTCTCGGCGTCATTGAAGCCAACGTTGCCCTTTCGAAGAACAAGACTAACTGGAGCGACCTTTCCTTCTTCAGACCAGCCAACGCGGTCTTCGCCTTTGAGGAAAGCATCAAGGAAACTTCGCTGAATTTCAACTTCTTCCTCGTAGTAGAAGGGGAGATCGTGACGACCTGTGATGAGGCGGAGATACTTGAACTTTGAACCAGCGTGGATGTACCCCTCGATGTTGCCGCGGAGATGGAGAAGAATACCGCCCCAGTTGCCTACTGATAGGAGAGGGACTTCAATATCGCCCATGTCGTATTCCTTAGAAGCGTAGTAGGCTTCATCTCGGAAGCGGTTGACTTGATTATCGATAGTCTGATCTTGTCTGTTGGCCTCGAGCTCTTCTTCGGGAAGATCACCCTCGATAGTATCAGGACCCCAATTTCTAGCATTTCTCCCAGGCCGACCGTACTGATTCGAAATGACCTGACGATTCCACCAAAACTTGATAAAAGAATTTGATAGAATTCCACCGTGTCGGCACCGATCGCGGTAATAATCTGACATACCCTCCCAAGGAACAATAGCACTCAGACCCTTGGGTTTACGGGCAGCGACTCGCCATTGACTTCCGGCGTAGTAGCTAATACCGAGAAGACCGACTTTGCCAGATGACCAAGGTTGCTCGGCGGCCCACTCAACGACATCGAAGAAGGCTTCGCTAGTGCCTCTGGACATGGTATCGAGCTTGCCGGTTGATTGGCCCAGACCTCGCTCATCAGCGCGGACGACGGCATAGCCGTGCTTGGTCCAGAAGCCAGGGTCTGGAGTTTCCCATGCCGAGTGCTGGGATTTGTGCTGAGGATTCACCTCACTGAAGGACTTGGGATGGAAGCTACAAAACTGTTAGTGGGTGTTTTCTGAGTAGAAGAATGAAACTCACTCTTGATACCAAATGTCCTTTCCATAAGGGCCATATGTGACGAGAACAGGAACCTTGTCAACACCCTTGGGTCGATAGACATTAAGTCTCACGAGGCCATCACCCGCCTTGAGAGGAACAGTAGCATTCTGTTCAAAAATGTAAGGAAATGACTCCTCATCCACAGTATGGATATCCTCTTTGATAGGGTTCGGCATCGTAATAATCGTTATAATAGTAGAACTGAATTATGCTCAGACCAAAACCAAAAAAGCCCTTGTGAAATATCGTATGACACGCCCTATTTCACTTCCCTCCCAGTGGATTACTCCCCCTCAATTGCACCATATTTCTGCTCGTCGCCGAATTGTCCCTTCGGTTGAGACCCCAACTTTCTTTAGGTGGAGGGTTCCGATACGGGGGGCGTTCGGTTACGTGGGGCCGAGTCCCGAAACGCGTAAGACCCCAGAATGCAAAGTGAGATCGGGGACTTGGAGGAGATGGGATGGGGAAGCGGGAGAATCTGGGGAAGGGTGATCATGAGACGATTTGGAGAGTCTGGGGTTTATTAGGTTCAGAGCTGCACGAAATCGTTACATCGTTTGGTCATATACATCTGCCGAGTACGCTCTTGTTGAGTTATTGTACGGTATTAATCACTGCAATCATGACTCAAGATACAGAAACAAGACCTTTAAACATTCTCATTGTCGGAGCAGGTAATTCTATTAATCTTGGAGTATTTATCGCAAGGAAATGCTGACATTTCAGGCATTGGTGGTCTAACCGCTGCGCTTGGTCTCCGCCAACAAGGGCACAAAGTAACAGTAAGTAAACTTTATCTCGACAATACCCACTTTGACTCATACTCTGTATCTTAGCTATTCGAGAGATCGCAATTGGCGAGAGAAGTCGGTGCTGCTATTCACGTGGCTCCCAATAGTCATGGACTTTTGAAGCGATTTGGTGTTTATCCAGAGACTTTTGGCGCAAATCGCGTTGAAGGTGTAAGTCGCGCAATCAAATACTTATCTGAAATACAGGCTAACGCTCGTAGGTTACGGAATATACACATAGCGGACATCTCAAGTTTGATAACCACCTCAAAGGACCACTCTCAGTTTGGGAGCACGTATGTTGCACGACGTCAGTCCTGCAGCAATCGCTAACATCATGCAGCCATGGGTTCTTGCGCATCGTGTCAGTCTACACGAGAACCTCAAGAACCAAGCAACCTCCAGCGATGGTCCCGGAACACCAGCTATTCTCAAGACCTCTAGCCCAGTAGTGGATGTCGATCCCTCAACGGCAACTGTCAAGTTTGAAGATGGCACTTCAGTATCTGGAGATTTGGTTCTTGGAGCCGATGGCGTCAGCGTAAGAACCCAAGTCTCATGTCATAAGTTTTGAAGCTAACAAGAGTCAGTCGATAACGCGGTCAATCGTCACTGGCACAGATATCAAGCCCTATGGCTCCGGAAAGAGCGCCTTCAGATTCATGATTCCTCATTCGAAATACCTCAACGACGAAACAACCAAGCCTTTTGCCGAGCGCACAGGCACAATGACGATGTGGGTCGGTGATGATCGAAGAATTATTATGTATCCTTGCTCCAACAACACTGTCATGAACTTTGTTGCCATTCACCCAAGCAGTATTACCTCCGGGGCAAACAAGGGATCTGGTAAGCCCGGAAGCACCTAGATTATGAGTACTAAGCTGACATGAGTAGGCTGGGGACAGGGCGGCAGCAAGGAACTTCTTCTTGAGGTCTACAAAGACTTTGAGCCGAGGGTCCGTGCTATTCTCAACCTGGTTGATGCTAGCGATTTGAAGCTTTGGACTCTGCTCGACATGGACCGTATTCCGACATGGCACAAAGATCGACTTGTCTTGCTTGGAGACGCGGCTCACCCATTCTTGCCTCGTAAGTCAACCACACTTGTTAACACGACATTTCTAACCATATCTCCTATCTAGATCAAGGACAGGGTGGTGGTATTGCCATTGAGGACGCAGCATCTCTGGTGGCCCTGCTCCCTTATGGTACAACAGCCGATGATATCCCCAGTCGTCTCTCCCTGTACGAGAAGATCAGAGACGAGAGGGCTCATATGGTGCAACTATTCACTAGGCAAGCAGGCGAGGATCTCGATGAGGAGACACGAGCCAAGTTCAACAGTGAGTCACCTGTATCCCCAGCCACGAATAGTCAAAACTAACAATCATCCAGTTTACAAGTTCCTTAACTACAACTTCGGTCACGATGAGTGGCACAACACCAAAAAAGCTCTCAGAGATCATCTCTGGTCTCAGAACAAGAACCTGCACTGGAAGTCTCCAGTATCTTTCGGCCCCATGCCCAGTCCTCGACAAGATTTCCACGGACAACGATATAACGGAAATGACTCTTCGTTCACCACTTGGTCGGTCCGTTTCAAGTCCTCAGCTACATACCTCAAAACTCTCTTCCCCACAGACCGATTCAGCTTCTATAAGCCTGGCACCGTCGCTGAAGCTACATACTCGTGCACTGAGCTGAAGGATATGAAGTGGCTCGGTGGCGGCGGTTACAAGTTCTTTGGTCTTTGGATCCATGGCGTGCAGTATGAGAAGAAGGATGGCAGCAAGATCTATGGATCGTTCTTAGCCGTTCTTCTGGAGAACTTGGCTGATCCTATCGTCACGGGTCGTGAGGAGTTGGGTATGCCTAAGCTCTTTTGTGACATTGACGTTGTGGAGAAGGGGGCCAATACTAGCATTCGCTGTAGTTGGCGAGGAGCAGAGTTTGTTGACATCACGCTCAAGGGTTTGGGAGAGGCTTCCAACGGACATACAAATGGTGTCAACGGAGCGAACGGCCATCCCCCTACAGTTGGTCCCCCAGGCGCTCCTCCTCTACCAGAGGAGCAAGGACTATTAATTTACCGATATGTTCCTGCCGTCGGCCAGCCTGGTGTCCCTGACGCCGCTTATCCTGTGTTTATCGAGAATGGGTTGGAGACGACGAAGCGACATGTTGAGAAGACATTGGTTGGAAGTGGCGGTGATTTGGATCTTACAGCTGGTACGTGGGATAGTCTGCCTACGCTGAACCATATCGCTACTGGGTTTTCGGATATTCCTGTTTATGGTGTTGTTAAGAGTAAGGTTGAGTATGGACGGGGTGTGGATGATATTTCTCATGCTCGAAGGGTTGAGTAGCGGGTTTGAGAACTGTACATATTTGATTAGCAATTCGTAGCAAGGCATTTCATTGTATATTGAGTTGTGCTCATGTTCAGCAGTTGATCTATGGTGTTATTGGCAACATGAAGATTTAGGGGGTTAAAAACAGCGTTTGCAGAAGGTCCAGGATCTGTGATTGCACTTCGCGAAAGGGAAGCGTTCACCTCAACAACTTGATAGGAGGCCTAGATCACAAACATAGACTGGGTATCAATGGTCCTGACCGGCAGGCATTTGGTTGATACAAAAATGAAATATTTCAAATCAAACAATGTTCTCTATTCTCTATATATCTATCAAATCAACCTCAGTAAGGGCGAGCAGGAGTAAGCTGGCCAATACATTCACCAAATCCAACGCCCGACTCATCCCCACCAACAGATCCCGTTATCCTCACGACATCACCATCCTCCAGAAATCCTCTCTTCGACCCATCGCTCAGAGTCACAGGCTTGCTACCACCCTCTGTGCTCTCAAGCATACAGCCTCGACTCGTCTCCTCAGAGCCAGAAACAGTACCCGTAGCCAGGAGGTCACCGGTCCGAAGTGCACTACCCGAACTAACAGAATGCGCAACCATTTGCTGTGGTGTCCAATACAGAGACTCAACTGGACAGACACCAAGTGTCGTGGTGGCGTTGTTTGCCAGGACGTCAACTTTCAAAGTGATAGAGAATGTTGAGGGGTTAGGATGCTGGAGGTATGAGGCTGAGATGGCCTTCTGCTCTTGGGCCTTGGTTCTGAAAGGCTCTAGAGCATCGAGGGTGATGATCCAGGCTGAGATGGAAGTTCCTAGACTCTTGCCGTTGAAAGGGCCGAGAGGAAACATTTCAAAACCTTGAATATCACGGGCTACCTATGTTAGTAGTCCATTTCCACTAGTGACCTGGATAAGTGCTTACCACTCCAATCATTGAGAATCACAAAACCAAAGATATGCTCCTCAGCATCCTTAGCATGGAGTCTCTCCCTCATACCCAGCGGCTTTCCAATCACAGCAGCAAGCTCAACCTCATAATCAACCCTCTGAGACGGCGCATAAATAATTGGATCGTCGCCTTCAGCTGCAGCAGGGTTCTTGAACTGTCCATAAGGACGCTCAATGTCCGTTCCGGAAACAACGATAGAGCCTGTTCGGCCTTGATATCCAACGGGGAACTCGAAAAAGCCCGGTGGTGGCGCTCCGTTATTGACTACTATACGACCTGCGTTTATAACGTGGTCAAGAGAGCAGGAGAAGTCTGTTTGAAAGTTAGCTTTGATTCAAAAGGGCTGAAGGGTTTTTCATACCTGCAAAGTCTTTGATTTCTACTGGTAAATGCATTGTTACAGTATTGATGTCTTCTTTGCTGCCTGAAGGGAAGCCATCGAGACCATTTTGCTGATGGGTTTGCTGGATTTGCTTTCGAACCTGTTGATGCACGGACTTGGGGAGAGCAGCAAAAAAGTTGAGAGTCTGCTCGGTAAATACACCTTGAGGAAGGCCATGAATATCCTTGAATAATTTTTCGACGAGATCATTCAGAAATATCACAGTGTTTCCGAGTCTGGTAACAGCTTGAGGAGTCTTGTGAGACTGAGAGGAAGCTATTCCGAAAGGAATGTTCTTCTCGGTGAAGTGGTGAGCATAATCAGCAGATGCCATGGTGTTTGTTTTCCTTTATTAGTGAATGATCACAATTTGATTCAAAACGCAGCAGTCGATATGGTAAGAGCGACAGTCCCATCAATTCATTCTAGTCACGTATTATCAATCATTAACCTATTCTATCCCGAGGACATAATTCCGAACCCTGCGAAACGCTCAAGTGGACGATCGGCATCGGTAGACATGGGGGTCCTCCACATCCCGAGAATAAATCGAGGAGAACAGTCCCGGGTATGGAAGTGGAATGGGGTCATTTTATATCCGGCGCTTGACATAAAATGATGAAAGGAGATAGAATACAACGCTTTCATAGACTATTTCAGCAAACAACTTACAGAACCAATTATTTGCCATCATCGCTATATACTAAATCGGTGACCCCAAACCTTCACAATGGCTCTCAACGGCAAACTCAGACAAACCCAACGCATCATCACAACACACAACGATGAAGGAAAAGCCATAATCGACACATCAATCAACTCAGACGCACCCTTCTACGCCCTTCCCGACGGCAAGGCACACTTCGCACTAGGCTACGCGACGAAAGAATTCCCAGCCAAGCTCACCAAAAACGCCGACGTAGAATCCTACCAAGGCTTCCTGGCCGACCAACCAGGCCTCAGCATCTCAACCGGCACTGTCCTCCGCTATGTCGACATGTGCCCTGGTCACGTTTCACCTATGCACCGTACTGTGAGTCTTGACTACGGTGTTGTGCTGGAGGGCGAGGTGGAGTTGATTTTGGATTCGGGGGATAAGAAGGTTTTGAAGAGGGGTGATGTTTGTGTGCAGAGGGCGACTATGCATGCGTGGAGGAATACGAGTGAGACGGAGTGGGCGAGGATGTTGTATGTGCTTTTGCCGTCGACTAAGCCTGATGTTGGGGGGAAGGAGTTGGGTGAGGATTATGGAGATATGGAGGGTGTCAAGGCTTCCGAGTAGGTAGATAGATATGATTTTAGCTTGAGAATGAGTGAAGATACGATGACTATGTTTGTCCTGTGTAAATGTCTAACAATTCTCTCTTGAGCGTAATGCCATACGTTGATGAAGAACATGGAAAATTGAGAGCTCTTGATATTTTCTTAAAAAGCCTCGAAGGAGAATGTGCCTTTATATATGCCCGAGTCATAGAGTCGTTTGAGTTTTAGTCAATGAATATAAATGCCCATACGTCTAGGCTTCACTACTTGAGCTATCTTTCACAAGAGATAATTACAAGTTGCAATCATACGACAAACTTGGTTGAAAAATGTGATAATTCGATAAATCTGATATATGTTTGAATAACAAAGAAAATTCAATAGTAAACTCCATCCCTCACGTATTTCAACTGCTGGTCTAAAACTCTCCTCCAATTTGGTACTTCCAAACCTTGTCCGTAAACCTCCCAATCGACGCCCTCCAATACTGAGCAGCGCCCTTCTCAAATCAGCTTATACTCGAAAAAAACTCATCAAGTTCACTTACAGCATTGACACTCAAACCTCTAAACATAGCAGTGATAAAGAATCTCTCAGCCGGGCTCGTATAGACGCGAACGCCGTTAACATGCGCTTCGTCTCGATTAAGCGGTCTATACTCAGGTACACGGCGATGCGGCAGATCGAATTCTGGATGCTCTGCAGACGTTACAGGCGATGTTCGACAATCAGGCGATTCTTCACGGGCTTGAGAATGGTGAAGCTCATAATCGCGAAGGATGGAGCTGTGAAAATCGCCGTTTTGGGTGTGAGTTACTGTAGTGGTCGACATGTTGAAGGTTGCGATGTTGATGTCAATTTTGAGTGATGAATTTGAGAATTGATAGAGTGTTAGTGAATTTGCTAACGTTGCATCTTCTCATTTGCCGTCTAAACTCTGTCGGATGATTCGGGGCATTATCGTTTGATGAGACCTCCACTCGGGATGTGGAGGTTCACTACCCCGAGTCGCCCTCACCCGAACCGACGGAGAATCCGGGGTCCCCGGAATCAACCCCAACTTGTCCCTCTAACTCTTGAGCTCTTAGCATCAAAATAGGGGTCCTCAAGTATCTGACCATATTACTCGACATCTCCAATTTCCAACATCAGTTTAGTGCCCCATCACTCTCACTACTCACAATGTCCAAATCACTCGCAGCAATTAGATCAGCAGCCATCGACGGGCGCCTTCACAACCCGTTCTACCGAAAAGATCAATTGCGGAATCTTCATACTGCGCTGGCGGATAAAGCTGTGCAGATTCAAGATGCTATTGCGAAAGATACGAAACATCAACCTGCTGAGGTAAAGGTCGAGTATTGGCTTGCTCTGCAGGCTATTGCTGGAGCGCATGAGTCGCTTGATCCGGTGAAGGAGACTGAGGATGAGTATGCTGTTACCAAGGGTCATGATGATGTTACTTGTCGGGAACCGATTGGTGTTGTTGTTATTGAACCTGCGTACCATGCTTTCTTTTATGGATTGATTGCGGCGTTGGCACCGGCTCTTGCGGCTGGAAACTGTGTTATTGTGCAGGTAAGTCTCTTGTGAATAGTTTGAGTATGAGACGGATACTAATGAGTGCAGGCTCAAAACTCACTACGGGACACACCAAAGATTGTGCTAGATCTGATCGCCAAGTCTTTGGACAGAGATATTTTCACAGTCTCAAACCAAGAAGTGACAGCACAAGACATCAGCGTTCCTCACATCCGCGTCTCGCAAAACGGCTCAGACGGCCCAATTCTCAAAGACCATCTCGTCTCAGACCCCGAAGCACCAGTAGTAGCTTTCGTGGAACGCGACGCAGACATCCAAGCCGCCGCCAAAGCTCTTGTATCAGCACGTTTCAGCCTCCAAGGCAAAGCCCCCTACGCGCCTGACGTAGTCCTCGTCAACGAATGGGTCAAGAAGGATTTACTACGCGCTCTTGTGCAGCAGAGCACTGAGTTTTTGGCTAATTCGCCGAATAAGACTAAAGCGCCCAAGTCAGCACTGTCAAAGGAGGTTGAGAAGGATGATTCTGTGCATGTTGTGCTTTCTGGATCGAATGGAGTAATTTTGGATGTCGAGAGCAGGGAATCGAATTTGTTGAAGCAAAAGGTTGATGAGACGACGCTTATTGTGCATGCTGTTACGAGTATGGATGATGGTATCGATACGTCAAGAGAGTAAGTACAAGATCTCTATTTGGTTGGATATTTCTGACATTTCTAGTATCGGATCTCTAGCTGCTGCTTATATCTTCACCAATCCCGCTATGGCCAAGTATCTATGCCAATTCGTGGACACAGCCGTCAGCTTCGTCAACCACATCCCCACCAAACTCCTGTGTAAGTCCCAAACCCCCTTTACATAAATCATCACTAACAGCCTAGACTCTCCAACCGCACCATCCGGCATACCTCCCCACTCCGGGACCAACGACATCTACCACCAAGATCTCTTCTCCCGCCTAAAGCCCAAGTATCTCACCAGATCTGCCACTGACAGCAAGCTCGACAAGATTGTCAACACAACTTCAACCAGAGAGCTAAGTGCGCTGGATCAAGAGGCTACGAAGAGGTTACCGGAGATGAAGCGGAAGCTCAAGGGAACGCAGCTCGGTTTCTTTGAGCAGGGTATTGTGACGAGTTTGGTGTTTATTTTGACGACGGCTGTAACGGGGACCAGTATTCTTGGATATTATGGTTATAGGTACTTGAGATCATGAGGGGCTTGGCTGCGTAGTGGCGGAATTTACTTTGTATAGTTACTCCATAGCGTTGAAGATTAATTTTCTGGCTAAACCTTCATATATGCTGTTTCGACTATCTATATCCTAGAACCACAGTATCAAAACCAAAATTGCGAAATCGCCTGCTTACTGCAAAAGATCCTCAAAGAATACTGAAAATCTGCCTTTTCCCAAGTCCATTCCCAAGTTTCGCCAAACCCTCCAATATCTCCCCATGCATAATCCCCTGCACAAAACACTCCCCAACCAACTCAAACTTCTCTTCCCCAACAGGCCGCAGCAGATACGGCACGTTCCCTCCATCAAGCAACACAATCAAATCTCCCTCCTTCGACCGCCAAGGACATAATCCAAACAACCCCGAAGTGGTAACAAAGAAGCAAGGCTCCATACAAGTAGGAAGCTTATTCGTCTTGTAGTGCTCCAAGTCTTTGCCCGCGCTTGGTTTCAGCACTTCGAGTGGTTCTCGCGAACGGTAGTTCCAGTGAGAGCGCATATGATCTAGATATTTCATATTGCATGTCTCGTTGCTCTCCGTTCTGAAGCCATCTGCAGTCAGGTTCCTGGACCAGAATGGTGATAGTGCACAGGGATCGAAGATCTTGTCAAAGACTTGGGATAATTCGCTTTGTTCTTCGGTGGGCCTTTGGTAAGGATATATGTACTCGATGGGTGCGTGGCTGATACTCCTGATCTCAGTAATATGAAGCCCTGATAGTCGAAGAACAAGAGGATCGTCCGTCTTGAGAAGCTCAAGATTCGGCTTCGTATCGCCTGCTGCTTTGAACTTGAAACGAGCATTTAAATTGGCTTGAGTCCGTCTTGAGCTTCCTTTGCTGTCAACAGACCAAGTTGGTCGATCCGTCACTGGATCTTGGGCTTCGGGCCCCAGAATCTTCACCCAAGTACGCGACGGCTGACAGTGAATAGACGATAAAATAGCCACCGAGTTATGCTCTCGGATCCACCATCGCGTAAAGTCAGCAAACACTCTCTCCTTAGACTTATCGTAGTTGGGTCGGATCAAATCATCCAATTTCGTAGTATCATGCGTCTCGTTCGCAAATGTGAGCAAAGCAAATAACTTATCCCGAGGATCAGTTGCCTTGAGATCCAGACCCGAAAGGAAGACTTCTAGAATGCTAGACAGCTCATTCGTATCTTGCGCTTCGATCGGAGTTGTCGGAACCTCTGTAGTTCTGCCTTTGGGTTTGAGGGTCTTCCAAATAGCCGCCATGGAAATCTGCTGTGAGACAATATGCGGGTTTTGGCTGGAGTATCCCGGATTCTCAAGCCAATTGCTGACTTGTACTACTTCTTCCCACGGGACTTGCTCTCCAGAGCAGTGGATGAAGGGCTGTTTCGCTGACAGAGCTTCTTGGATCACCCAGACTCGGGTAAACCAGGGGTTTTCGTAAAGAGTGCTCATGAGGAACGATAGTTGGGTGTTCCCGTACCAGCCAGCAAGGTCTATAATCTCCCTTGTCCAGCTTTTCAAGTGAATATCGAAAACCTCCAACATTCCCTTGAATGAGATTGCTTTTCCCTCATCCTTTTTGCTCTGCTCATATGCCCGAATTTCCTCAAGGGGAGTTGAGTGGGCTGTTCCGACACACGAACATTGTTCACCCCCTCGGCATAGTCTGGAGTTCGAGTTGCAAATATCTCTGATGAGCTTCAAGCAAGCTTCGACGCCATGGTTATCTTCTCCAAGCCAGATATGGACTACCGAAGCCAAGGAGTAGATCTGACTCATGAGGGTAACCTGCTGGGCTCTCTCTTCGAGATCATCTTGGTTGATGCACACAGCGTCGATCCATATAACCAGAGTTTCTCCCTCTAGCCTCAAGCGACGGAGTGCTTGGGCAGCAGACTTTCCAATGCTAAAAGGCATCGCTTCCTTTCCACTCTCGAAGTCGCCCTCTTTCGATAGGAAAATATCCTCTCGCCCGGTAGGATCTCCCCAGCAATATGACAAGGCGTGGAAGTCGATGCCTTTTGACTCGACCTCTTTCAAGCTAGCCAAGCGAAAAGAACACTTGATCGGATCGTCAAAGGCACCTGGCTCAACATGAAGGAGCCGAATATCTTGCCTTTCGACACTCAACGCCCCAGCATAATGTGAAGCATTTGAGGTAAGTTGCAAGGCTTGAAGTTCTTCCTCCAACTCCTTTGGTTCGTACTCAATCTTGATGCTTCCCTCGTCGATAATGTTCACCCAAGCCATATACATGGCGCGAGGGATCAACTGAATGGCATCGCCTGGTCGAAGCGCTTCAATCCAGAGTCTTCGTCTTGGTCCATGGAAGACAGTCCATCGATCAGACCAATTCTGGGGTTCATCATTTGCTAGGCGGTTGTTGAGTACAGTAATCGTGCGTAGATCTCCACGTCCTTCTGGGCGCTTTACTGAAGCGTCCCACCAGGTGAATGATACAGCTTCTGATCTGTCTGCCCAGCCTGTATGACATGTCAGTTACCTGCAATGGAAACTAAACTTGTTTACTGACCTTGATCGCGAGATGTTCCTGCGAAAGTAACAGCGTGGACCCTCTTTGCATCTTGCGGCACTTCCAACTCGACATAAGGACGCTCAGGACAGTGATCATGGACCTGAATGGCATCCTTGCGTTCAACAAAACATGTTTTCATTTCGGATGCCATTTTCCTTCAGAATGATTTGAACTGAAATGATAGATCTCGCCAAGTTTCATGAATGAGCTTGAGTTATTAAAGTTGCTGTTGACTGGAGGGAACCAAAATGTCAGCATCACCCATGCTCAAGTGTCGTTAAACAGCCAGTAAGAGATGCGGATGTTGTGCAAGGCCTGACAGGGCTGAGTGCATGGGCGCAGCACCGAGATCCTGGAGGCGAAGCAGTCCAAAATAAGGCCTCTGATGGTGATGGGATAGCAAAAGAAATCGACCAATGTGAAGAAAGGTGGAAAAGTAAAAAACCATGTAACTACGCAACCCGCGATTTACTATTTATAGTTTTCATTATCCATCCAATTAATGCTCAGGTAAATATCCTCCGTCCACCGGGATGTCAAACGACCAAGCCTTTGATGCCACCAAAACGCCTCGCTAATCTCAAACCAACCCTAGAGAGATCCACCATGTGAGGGATGAAATCCTAGGTTCTTGACCACAAGCGACAAAAGCTTGTAAGGTAGGCTGATTATGCTCATTAGGGATCTCTCGTCAAAGCTTTTTTTATCCTCATCTATCGCCTAACTATATCAGCAATCTAAAGCTTAAATTTGGCAGAAGCAATCGACTAAGTAATCATTTTAAGGTGTTTCTTTCCTTTAATCAGAATGACTATTTAAACCCTTCTATCATTACAGCACTCTTGCCACGACATTAGGTATGTCTGCTTTGGTAATTGCATTTGCAGAAGCTCCCGAATTTTCCAACTTTTTATATCAAGAATAAGAAGTACAGAGTTGGAACACAAAATCCTACGCACTAACATCGCGAACGAAAACTCCTCGAGGAAATGGACCAGTCAGTATGAGATCGAACCGCAGTTCAAATACTACCGAGAGGCCGAGAGCCTACTTTCGCAAATCCTGGGATGAAGGGGTCCCCCAAGTAGTCAGAATTGTAAAGCTTTCCCGTAAAGTTAGGCCATTGATATTATTTATGAGATTCTGGTGTCTGATAAAATACTTAAAGCTGTAGATACTGCATGTCACTATCGTAAACAGGCAAACGAGGTCATGAAATTGATGAGAAGAGTTGTTTATTGCTAACTAATTGCTTTCTTCACTTGTGCTTCGCAACTACAGCAACCCGAAACTCTTGCTATCATCTCCTCCTTACTGCTGATATCGCTGCAATTACTCCTCGGCTTCCAAGTGATCGGCATAATGAGTCAGTGTGTTGCTTCCATTCTGCACGTATGTGACGAGCGCGGTACCCGACCCGCCGCCCACAGATCGAGGCTGGATTGATGATCGCCGTCAGCTGGGTATAGCCATTGGGCGTAGGAGCACCCGTCAGCGTCTCCAAAGTGAGATCATCGCCCGGACCGCGAAGGGTCGCGCGCATAAGCGGCGAGCCGTCAGTTGAGCCGCCAGAGCCGACGCGGTCGAACCAGTAGACAACGAGTCGCTTGTCGATGAAGAGTGCGGCGATTGGGGTGTTCATCAGCGCTCTCTTGCCATCGTTGACTTATTTCTTTAACCATGCATTGTGTTTAGTCGAGTTCACCATGATCATGTGCTGAAGGACTTACGAATACTGCCATCGGCTGAAGTTAGGTGGAGTGCTCCATCGCTGTCCTGGATTACGGCAAAAGCCTGAGGTGTCGAATTTGGCAGAGTACCGTATGCAGCTCCCAGATAGCTCGTCCCGTTGAAGCTAAGAGGGAACGCAACTTGAGAAGGGGGTGGGGTCACGCCTGGCAGCTCGAGGCTATAGAGACGGACATTCCCGTTTTCTTTATCTCTGCTGAAATGTTACTGATATGCTATCGATCCAGAGAGAACTTGATGATTCACATACCCTGGGAAGAACAGCACGCCATTGTTGGCTTGATCACTGCATGCGGCGATGCCGAAAGGGCTTGCGAGCGGAGGGGAGCCTACATTGAGCAGAAGGAAGCCAGGGTTTAGTCTACAAACAAGTGAACCACCTTGCTTTGCAGCCAAGACACCATAGACGTTGAGCTAAAAAGCAAACAGCCCATTAGTATATCCTTTGCGATGAATGACGGCATTCTACGATTATGCTTCTCACCGTGCCATTGTGTACGGCGGCAGTCAGTGCCGACGTGTACACAGAACTTCTTTGCGAGATGGCTGCTAATCGCAAGGGTGGAGACCGTACTCAATGGAGTGTAGTTGTGCTGCTTGAGGCGATCAAGGCAGGGTGCAGGTTAATCCTGCTGCGAGTCACGCGCTCAAGACCACTGGTCTCCCCAGTCTTGCCGGAGAGCGAGCCCGTACCAGAGGATTCCTCTGCAGAGGAGGCAGAGGCTGAAGATGGGGATGGTGTAGCGAGAAGCTAGAGTGAGTTGATGGATGAGGTTGATGCCCATGGCACCGTCGTGAACCGATCTACCACTGATACCGCATTGTCAAATGCCAACAGCAATATTCCTCCCCACGAACGAGAGTGGACTATGCCACGCACTGGCGCATCACTCCCGTCGCTACCCAACCCGGGCGACATCAAGCCTGCCTTTAAGCTCCTCAACCGTCTCCGTGGCTCTTCCTAAGCCACCGAAATCCTCCACATCCTTGCTCCTTTGCTTTACGCTCTTGCGCTTGCTCGCTCACGCACCCGCAACAACGTTTCCTCATGCTGCTCCTGGACTCCCTGGCTTCCCGGCTTGGCCACCGAACTGGCTGCCCGACAGCTCCGCGATAGGAGCCTCCGCGCCACCGTGTTGGAGAGGGATGAGTGGGACAGGAGAGGTTGGGCGATGGGCTGGTGGACGATGAGGGGTGCCTTCTACGAGAACATGACGAAGGGCGTGGTGAGGAAGGTTAGTGGGAAGTTGCCGGGTTTCCTCCCTGGCATCTTGGATGACTATGAATACCTCTGGGATAACTATTGGTTCGCGACAAGCGCATAAGCAGGCAGGAAGACTGGTCGGTGCGGGCTGATAAAGGGCCTGCGAGTGGTGGCACTGTATACTGCGATCAAGGCTGCAAGATGATATCCGGAGTTGGAAGGCATATGTGTACAGATCATGTAGAAGGATGGGAAGATCCTTTTCGAATACGAGCTTCACTCCTTTGTGGATTTCTCTATATGTTTACCAGGATACATGGTGATACGGCCCATGGTTCCCTACAAGAGGGCGCGGTGTTGCACATTGACGTTGCCCAGCACCACCGTCTTGATCTGTAGGTAATCCTCGATGCCGTACCTGCTTCCCTCGCGACCAAGACCCGAGTGTTTGACTCCGCCAAAGCTGAGCCATAATATTAGCTTCCTGCTCAGTTCCAGCGCCTAGAGGACGATCAGAGGAAATGGTAACTTACGGAGCAGCAGCGTCAGATACAACGCCACTATTCACTGCGACCATGCCGAATTGAAGTTGTTCGGTGATTCTCATCGCTCGGTTCAGATCTTGTGTGAAGATGTAGGAGGCAAGGCCGACATCGCATTTGTTGGCGACCTGTATGATGGCTTCTTCTTCATTGAAACTGAAGACTGGGGCTACGGGGCCGAAGATCTCCTCGTCTACAACGCGCATGGAGGTTTTCACGTTGCTGAGAATCGTTGGGGCGAAAAAATTGGAGCCTATTGCGATGCAGATAAGGTCAGTGAACCTGATGTTGAGAGTAACAGCAAAATGGGCACGACTGTGATGTATCTTACCTTGATCCTTAAGGGCTGAACCGCCGCACTCGACCTTCGCACCGCCCTGCACCGCCTCGTTCACGAGTCCTTCAAGTCTTTGAACAGCCGCCGCAGAGATGAGAGGTCCATGCGTTGTCTTGGCATCAAACCCAGACCCAACCTTGAACTTCCCGACTTCCTCCCTCAGCCTTCTCAAAAACTCATCATACACCCCCTTCTGTACAAAGATGCGGTTCGAGCACACACAAGTCTGACCCGAAGACTTGAACTTACTCGTCACGGCTGCTTTCACAGTAACGTCAAGATCTGCATCGTCGAACACTATAAAGGGCGCATTGCCACCCAACTCCAGACTCATCTTCTTTAGGGTTCCGCTGGATTGGCTCATGAGAAGCTTGCCTACGCGGGTCGAGCCTGTGAAGGAGATTTTGCGAACAATATCGGAGGAGCAGAGGGTTTGGCCGATCGAGGGGGTGTTGGTATCTGCGGTGATAGAGTTGACGACGCCGGCTGGGAGTGAGGTGCGGGAGAGAAGAGAGAGGAGCGCATTGGCCGTGAAGGGTGTTTCGAAGGCGGGCTTCAGAATCGAGGTGCAGCCGGCGGCGAGGGCTGGAGCGAGTTTCCGAGCAATCATTGCGGCTGGGAAGTTCCATCTAGACGATGGCGTCAGTAACTTGATTGGGAGGATGTGTTGGTGTTCGAAACACCATGATTGAGATTAGGGACCAAAGGCAACCTACGGTGTGATGAGGCCGCACACGCCAATGGGCTCTTTCAAGGTAGAGACTCTGAAGCTCGACTGGCTGTGGGAGATGACATCGCCATAAATCCGTGGCGCCTCCTCGGCAAACCACTCGATGAAGCTCGCCGCGAAGAGAACCTCACCAGCTGCATCAGCCTTGGACTTGCCGTTCTCCAACGTAATAAGCGTCGCTAGGTCGTCCTTGTTCTCTAGGACCAACTCGTACCATTGTCGCAGAATCCTTGAGCGGTCCCGTCCTGTAGCTGATTTCCAGACTGGAAGAGCGGCTGAGGCGGATCGAATGGCCCTCTCCGCATCTTCAGGGGTTGACTCAGGACATGAGCCGATGGTCGAGCCCGTCGCAGGATCTGGGGTCAGAAGTCAGTCAGTCCGTGGGAAAATAACTTTTCAACCTGGGACAAGGAACACAGTTACGATGGGTATAATTGCTTACCATAAACCTTGAAAGTCTTGCCTGAGATGGAGTCTATCCACTCATTGTCGATGAAATTCTTCTGAATGAAGAGGGAAGGATCCCTCAGCTGGGGTACTGCGTTGGCCATATTGACAGGACTGTGTTGCAGTGAGATTCCCAGAGCTTTCGAATTTCCGAGACCGACTCAAGAAGAAATGGCGAGATACAGAGACAGCTATCATCTTCGTGAAAGGATCTCGTCGCCATGAAATTCGGCCTATACGCACGCGACTGAGATATCTAGATACATTGGGCTAGCTTTTAGTTACCCGCCGGCTCTGGGCCTGGGCCCCGCTGCCGAAATGTTGAAGTGGGTCTCCGGTTCCCGGAGCTGAAATAGGAAATCCCCGCCTCGCCTTGCATTGCCTCTCTCTCTCGACGAGATCTAGCGACAGCTCCGAATTCTAATTGTGGGAGATCATAGGTAATCATCAGATTTCTGGAAATGCGACTCAGACCTTTGCCCCAACCCTTCTCGTACTCGAGAATGGGAAGCTCATGCCGAAGATGGCTGCAAACAACAGCCCCATTTGTTTTGGGGGTTACGTACGGAGTCTCTCGATCTCCGCCAGTAGGTAATAAAAAATTGCGTCGCCAGTGGTTACTAGAAGGAGAGAATAATTGAGGATTATCAGGTATCCGCACCCATGCTGTGCATGATACGTACCATCACCTCCGACCCTCCGTAAAAGTCCGTGATGGACTTTGTGGTTGAAGAGCTGCCGAAGCTATATTGATGCGCCATCTCTGGGAGGCAAATCTTTGTTATCTCCATCAAAATATTGCCCTTTCCGCCGGGGAACTTAGAAATTGCACAAACCTACTTTTCTAAACCTGGCACACACTCGCCTGCATACAGATATACGCACAAAATAGCCAACGACATGTCGACAAGCATAACACAGACGGAAGAGCGAAAGCTCGACACTACAGTCTCCTTGTTTCCTACTCAGCAATCGACGACTGTAGCGACATCGGGTACTATCACGGCCTCCTTAGCCACTGGCGGATACGAGTTCCCCGGCATTCCCAAGTTCACCGACCTGTACAAGAAGCGCCAGTGGCAGCTCGAACACATGGCCGGCGCATTCAGGGTATTTGCCCGAAAGGGGTTCACAGAAGGCACAGCTGGACACATCTCCGTCCGTGACCCTGTAGAATCGGACACCTTTTGGATCAACCCGTAAGTCAGACACACGCGAACTCTTGTTGTTTCTAGTAAAAGTGTTCAAGCTTGCTGACATGAGCAAATTAGCCTTGGCAAACACTTCGGCATGCTCAAGGCCAGCGACATGGTTCGGATCAACGAAGAGGGTCAGGTCATTGGCGGCAACAGAGCCGCAGTCAATGCCGCCGGCTTCGTCATCCACAGCGCTATCCACAAAGCCCGCCCTGACGTCCATGCCGCCTGTCACATGCACTCTCGCTTCGGAAAGGCGTGGTCTGCATTTGGAAAACCTGTCGATATTATCAACCAGGATGCCTGTCTCTTCCACGGCATTCAAGCAGTATACGATGACTTTGGCGGTGTTGTGCTCGGTAGGGATGAAGGGAAAAAACTGGTCGAGGCGCTAGGAGATAAGGGCAGGGTCATCTTCCTCCAGAACCACGGACTGCTGACAACCGGCGGGACGGTCGATGAGGCTGCGTACCTGTTCACCGCGTTGGAGAGGACCTGTGAGGTGCAGCTTATGGTCGAGGCGGCCGGGTTGGAGAAGAAGATTGTGAGCGATGAAGCGGCCGAGTTTACCCACAAGGTGAATGCTGATCCTGTAAGTTTGCTTCCAGTACTTCAAGAGAAAATGACTTTTGTTGAGTGTATTCAAGCTAACGATATGCCATAGGAGACACTGTACACAGAGTTCCAGCCTGACTTCGAGTATGAGATTTGGAAGTCGAAGGGTGAGTTGAGCAAGGGAGAACAATTCTGTGCATAAATGAGGGAGAGACAGGCAGATAACTTAGAACACACATGCGGCCTTGCAAGTCAACCTGTAACTTCCCGGATCTGTGGCAACAGCTAAGATATACATCTCTATGCTAGCACTAGCAACACTACGATGTCAGGGAACGCGCAGGGCTCAGAAGAAGCTACATACATGAAGTTCGTATCCATTGTTTGCTGTCTGAGTTGTAGAGGACAATTAGTCCCCATCATGGCTCGAGAGCCGACCCATGCTACGAATACATGGGCATTCTGATTGTGCAATCTCTATCCCATATCTCATGTTGGTGAGCAAGAAGTCAGCCTGAGGACAGGGCAAGTCTTGTCTTCAAATCATCTCAGTCTTATTAACTTCGAAGGTTTCTACAGGTGGCAGATAATACCTGCCTTCAGGTCTTTCACAACCTCACCGGCCGCTCGCTCACCACTACGCACCGCGCCCTCCATGTACCCCTTCCACTCGCCAGCCGTCTCTGTGCCAGCAAAATACAGGTCTCCAGCCGGCTGCCTGAGGCTATCTCCGCCCACTGTGTCAAGAATACCAGGTGGCAGAGCTGTGCAAGGGCATCCGAAGCCAGACCACTCATCTCCGCTCCATTCGTAGTACGTCAGCGAGACGAACAACTCCTCGATGTTGTTGACACCGTAGAGACTCTTGAGCTGTTTGAGTAGCGCAGCCTCTTTCCCAGCTTGGCTCGGAAGGGCACCCCATGCGCGGCCGTGGTCTGCTGCCATGAAGCAGGTGAGGACATGCTTGTTGCTCTGCGGAGCCGAAGTATCGCGAACAACTGCCGCAGGGCCGGTGAAGGAGTTGATGAGGCCGCACATTCCGGCTTCGACCCAGAACGGCGACTTGAACTCCATCATTGCCTTTGTGTAGTATCCGTAGGACAATGACTCGGCCCACAGCTGCTTGACGGGGGGCAGCTCAGGGTAGAAGGAGATGGATCTGAGGGCAGGCCCCGGCACAGTCGAGATGACCTTGCGAGCTGAGATGACTCTGCCTGACGAGGTCTGCACGAGAATGGAGCCAGCCCCGCCGTTCTGGACGATGGACTTGACCGGAGCTGACAGACGCACTGTATCAGCTGGGAGACTTGAAGCAAGGCCCTTGGCGAACAGCTGTGTTCCCTGTCTTACACGCAAGTACTGCCCGCCATGTTTGCGATCAGACCGCATCTGCATCAGGCCACCTCCAGACTTGCAGTAATTGAGAAAGTATAGAGCCGAGATGTCCTTGGGGTCCTGGCCCAACATCGCACGCGTCCAAACCGTTCCCGTAGCCAGTGCCGCTTCGCTGGCTCCTCGGGATCGAAGGTAGGCCTCGAAGGTCATGGAATCGAGGGACGTGTCTCTCGGGTCCCAGGTATCCAGAGCCTGGCAGTCCCTCTCGGCCATGTCTCGGATGATCTCGATGTTCTTTCGTGATTCCTCATCGAACTTGAAGAAAAGACACCCTCGTCAGCAGGCTACTATATTGTACACCTCTAGTGAAAGGATGAAGAATACATACCTTGGGGATCTCGCCATAAGGAAACAAAGAGATCTCTTCTTTGTCATTCTGAAGCACGCAGTACCCGTTGGTGTTCTGCTCAATCAGATCGGCGCCATATCTCCTGGCCAAGGCAATGATTCTGCTCTGGTTCGTATCATTGATCCAAGCAGCGCCGAGATCAATGACACCGCCAGAGGGGAGCTCCTGGCTCCAGGTCTTGCCTCCGACGCGATCACGAGCTTCTAGAACGACACACGAGAGGCCAGCGCGGATGAGCTCATGAGCGGCCGTCAAGCCCGCAAGACCGGCTCCCACAATGACCACGTCGTGCTTTTCCGAGGCTGTTGCAAGGGAAGGAGCGCGAGATGACGCTTCAACCGGCGGCAGAGCGATAGTCGCATCGATCTCAAACAGCCACTGCGGCATCGCCAGCTTATCGACTGGCACCAGAGTCATGGCCGGCCTGTGGCCCCTCAGGAACTTCTGGAGGTGCCGCGTGTGCTTCCTGTTGGCCGCATCATAATCGACGACGTAGACGGTAAGCTTGGTGATGTTCTCGACGCGTGCGCCTGCTGCGATGAGGATCTTGCGCAGATTGAGGAGCGCAAGATGAATCTGGGACTCGTAGTCGGCTGGGACGGTGCCGTCTTTGGTACTGCCGACCTGGCCGGAGACTTGGAGAGTTCGCGAAGCTGAGGAGAGAGTACCAGGAGCGAAGTAGGCGCCCGAGGTGTTTTCGAGGTCGACTGTCTGGACGTTGCCCATGGTTCCGATGTATAGCATAGAGTAAGGAACAAACAATATGCTGTGCTTGAGTTGAGTTTGCTTGAGCATGCCGTGTCGAGCCCTGATATTGGATATTGGATACCGAGCGTCTTCATCAACAGCCCCGTCTAGAATGTCCGTTTCCAGCTGAGCATCGGAGGTGTATCCGGTGGTGAGCACGACATGCGATCTCGCTATCGAATCCACTGCTTGACGAGCCACGGTCCATATCACCAGCTTCGCGTCACAGAATCTACTGGATCGATGCAAGGGACCCCCTGTCAATTCTCGATAGGGAATCCCCAGGCGACGGTCTTCGCTTGTATATGTCCAAGCCAGCGGCTCAGGTACATGCGGGTGACATGTAGCCCATCGCCAGGTCCTGCCTTATGGGAGTATTGAGTAGATTTATAGATATCTGCAACTTTAACCTACCAAGTCTACATTGTGCTTAAAGGGCGCGCGCCAACTCTTGCCCCAAGCAGTGCCGGGGCGCTATCAGTACGAAGGAATGGCGCTGGGCTCCCCACCCACTGTGGGTGGACCTTAGTAGATTCAGTGGGTGTCATATCTGCATGCATCAAGAATTCAGCTTTCAATGAAGTGACGATAATGAATCTGGACTCAAGTAATCGTGCCATTGGAAAATCCAACCTATCAACATAGGGAGATATGCATCGGAGTCGTTGAGGCTAACTCCAGTCCTTGCTGCCGGTTCAGAAGCCGACATCGACACATTGCCCAGGCGTTTCCCGTGTCTCTCCTGTATCTTCTTCGCCTGATTTCGCCCGGCTCGTATGATGGTCGAGAACCATGGACTGAAGTAACAAATTAATTGATGATATCTTTTCTGAGCGGCGTTCCTCCTGCCTACAGAAGAATTCATCCCACCCATCAATCATTGTACTGTAGTATCCTCGAGCCAGCTTGACGCCATGGCAACGACCTCATCACCACCTTTGACACTCCACGAAGTCGAGCTTGCAGCCACAGCCAAGCTACCGCAGCATATATATGAGTTCTATGCTTCTGGCTCGGATGATGAGAAAGCGCTGCGTCGCAATGTTGATGCATTCAATCGGTATGGTAACCCACCAAACCACCAAAGAAGTTCCATTCGTATGCGGAGTGACATACAGCTAACAAAAAGTTTTTAAACTCCTTGCAGATTGTTGATCAGACCACGCGTCCTCATAGATGTCTCCCGCGTCGATACGTCCACCAAATTGTTCGGCTGGTCTTCGCCCCTTCCCATCAGCATCGCTCCCAGTGCCATGCAGAAGCTGGCTGGTGGTGAGGGAGAGCTTGATGTGGCCAGGGCTGCGGCGTCTGTGGGCGTCAATGTGACCTTGTCATCACAATCGACCACTTCTCTCGAGGATGTCCAGGCGACCAGGCAAAAAGTCATGAGAGATGCTGGGCGTCAAGCACCGCCACCGTGGATGCAGTTGTACCTGTACGAGGACGTCAAGAAGAGCGTCAATCTGATTAGACGAGCCGAAGGTAATCAAATCTGCCTAGAATCTCCCCTAAATAAGAGATTTTTAGACTAACGCCTTGCGAAGCTGCTTCATATGAAGCCCTGGTCCTCACTGTCGACACTCCTGTCCTAGGCAATAGACTCGCTGAGCGACGAACCGCCGTCGTCCTCCCCCCAGGCATGAGTCTCCCCAACACCGAAGCCCCATCCAATTCCAACTCGAAACTCCCCAGCGTCAACCGCCTCCTCATGAACGCCAGGACCGCCACCGAAGCGGCAGACCTCCTTGCTAGCGCTGGCTCTAGGATGCATAGCTCCAGCCTCACCTGGGCAAAGACTATGTCATTCCTCCGAGGGGTGACCAAGATGAAGATCATCCTCAAGGGCATCATGACGGGGGAAGACGCAGCGCTGGCAGTCAAGCATGGCGCCGACGCCGTCATCGTCTCAAACCATGGCGGACGTCAGCTGAGCAGTACCTGCGCAACGATCGAGGCACTTCCTGAAATTGTCGACGCCGTCAAAGGCCGTATACCAGTCATTCTGGATGGAGGGATCAGGACTGGTGCAGATGTCTTCAAGGCGCTGGCGTTGGGGGCGGACTTTGTGTCGATTGGTCGACCGGTGCTCTGGGGTCTCGCCTATACCGGACAAAACGGCGTGGAGTCTGTACTACACATCCTGGAGAGGGAGTTTAGTCGAACGATGGCTTTGGCTGGGGTAAATAAGGTGGCGGACATCAAGAGGGATAGGCTTGGAGTTGTGGCAAGGGACGGATTTGGGATTGCAAAGCTGTAATGAAAGATGAGGGTGCTGTAAGGAAATGATGCCAGAGTGTATGAAGCGAATGGGCGACAAATAGATTTAAATACTAAAACTCACTTACACTATGGAACTTGAGCAAACCTCTGATGGGATGGCAGTCACATCTGAAGGAGATCAGACCTGTCCATCTTTCAAAGTCATCTCTACATTCACATTGATATCGGATCAAGTCCAGCTCGGTTCACAGATTCAAGCCAGCAGTAGGTGAGGATATGCCACAACTGTTTCACTAACATAAACATGCTTTGGTATTATTTGACAAGCAATAATCTATTCAATCACAACGTACGCTTTGTTCCAAAGTCCAGTAGCCTCAGCGAAAGAAAGGTTCGTGTTACTTGAGGCCAGCACGAACAACGTCCCGAAGCAGTACGTCTAAGAGGAAGTAATATGTAAACTAATAACCGCTCATCCATGTTGTCGACAAAGAGAGGACAGTCTCAGTGACCCATACCCTTGGCCCTGGCACACTCAACATCTCGCCAGTACCTCTGCGCCGTCCACTCCCGCATCGCCTTGCCATACCTCGTCATGATGAACAGACTCGCATTCCACACCAAGCCGATACCAGCCACCGTAAGGTACACTACCATGTAATTGCTCGCCTTCAACCATGGTGTGACTCCAAAGTTGGTCGCAAACGACATGGTGTTCCGGATCAACACACACGTCGTCACCATGGAGCCGGACAGCTCCATATAGCTGCCGATAGCATAGTTCAGCGCTCCAGCTACGCAGAGCGCGGCGTTCATGGCCATGAAAACTTGTGTAATGACCAGCACCATCCAGTGCCATTTGTATGTCACGCCGAGACCGTAGAGGATCATGGCGGTGGGAACGAGGAAGATGGAGGCGATGAATAGGTAGAGGGTGTGCTCAGGCTCGGAGATGCCGCCGTTGCGCCGGGCCAAGCGGACAGTAAGCATAGGACCAATCTTGCCACAATAGTAGCCACTAGAGCAAAGGTCTGTTAGCACTGATGAAGATGGGGAGCGAAGATGAAAGATGGCACAGTAAAAGACTTACCCAACAATAGTACCGATGACACCACCAGAGTATGCTGCGGCGACGCCGGCAGTTGAGAAACCGTACTCAAGAGTGTAGATGGTGCCAATGGTGGCATTCTGGAACCCTTGCCACACAAGACTATTTGCTCCATACATGAGACTGCAGAGAGAGTTCTTGTTAGTTCACTTTCATGACATGATAACTCGTAGTATATGCAGTAACGTACCCAGCGTAGACCACTGCGGGATAAGTGAAGCCCTTGAACGGCGCGATCATGATTTCGACGAGGCGGTTGGGACGAGGCTTGTCCATGATGCTGAGCTTTTGGAGGTACGTTTTGCGCGGCCACTGGATCTCAGCAGATTCACCGCGGTCAGAGGAGGTCGTGTCCAGCGTCACCGTCTTCTCCCCGTCATCGCCCTGCGGAGATAGCTGGCTTGCAGGAGCAACCCGCTGGGGTGGCAGCTGATCATGCTTCCGATCGTAATTGGTCTCCTCCATCAAGAAAAAGCAGTATATGAATCCCATGGCGTTCCAGATAGCACACCAATACAGCGTCCACTGCCAGCCCTGACCAACGTTGATGAAACCACTCAACATGGGGGCGAGCTTGCCGCAAAGGGCAAGCGACCAGCCGTACCAGGCCATGTACTTGCCGCGCTGGTGGGTGAACCAGATGTCGGCGATGGAAATTTCACAAAGGGACTCAACAGGGGAGCCAAAGAAGCCGAGGATGATGCGGTTGGCGAGATAGGGACCTGCCTCCTTGCACAAGGGGGCCGTGGCTAGGATGACTATGGTGGCAAGGAGGGAGAAGAGGTAGATGGGTCGTTTGCCATATTGAAGGGCCATGGCTTGCCAGAAGATACAACCCCAGCCGTAGAAGAGGAACTGTTCATCTCTGTTAGCTTGAATTCATGACGCCAGGGATTTCATCGGGGGATTCTGACCATGATACCAGTTCCATTGTTGATGTCCTGAAGCGACAGACTGGTTTCCTTCCTGAGAGGCGTGACGATAGAGTAGACGGCACTCGAAGGGATTGCAATGACGATGGTGTAAAGGACAACGCAGCTAGTCTGGATGACCTTGCGCCTGAAAGTCCAATTGAGGGGATCTTCAGGATCCAGCGACGGCTGCGGCACCAGGATGATGTCGTCCTCGCCCTCGCCGTCAGCGTGCTGGCCTCTCATATTGCCATCTGTGTCGATGAGCCTGAAGGTGCCAGGAGGAAGTCTATCGCCGGCCGCATCGGCGCTGTATTCAGCTTGGACAGCAGTCATAGTGGCGGACTCGTTGAGCAGACTTGACGGGAGCTGCTAACTCAGAACTCAAAAGGGAAAGAGAGATGAGATAGTGTGTGTGTGTGTGAGAGAGAGAGAGAGAGAGAGAGAGAGTTTGGAGAGGCCAGATGCAAAGACAGTCTCCAAGTGAAGATGACAGGAGTATGGCCTCTCATGGATGTTTATGTAGTTGACTGGCTACGCGGTGGACTTCCATGTGGCTAATAAAGTCATGGAATCTTGAACACAACAAACACTCGCCAAATGATAGGCATATGCCTTACGAAAGGCTTTATCCAGGTATGCATGCATCCACGTATCTTGAGTGCAATGCAGACTCAGGGCAAGTCATTCCCCGCAAGTTCTGGGCGCAAGCTAATCGCTCTCTATCTTGCGTTAGTGCCTATCAGCCAGGCAATCGGTATCGCGGGAATACGGCAATGGGAGGCTTTCACACTAGTATATTGCCTTTTAGAGGGCGCGTCTACAGGATGAAGTAAAAGTTGGCGAAGAGCTTTGCTTCAATTGGTAAAGGCTGACAGGGGCGGAGGGGCCGCGGATGGCTGTAGATGCGGCGCCAGTATAATTGAGTCCGGGGTGCATTGGGGTTTCTCGGTTCTGGAGAAGGGTTTATTGGATCAAATTGATACGGAACAGCCCGAGGGCTTGATTGATTTCTGGGGGTGGTGGGCCCGAAGATAGCACGCTGGATGGATGGATGCTGATCCCGCGATCGGAGCGTCGGCTTACCTTAGGTATCAAGGAACATTATCGAATTGGGACACAACACAACACCCAAAGATAAGTTGTGGAACTTGACGAGATGGATGGATGAATTCATTCTCTTTTACTGATTCTACCATTGACCCGCGACTTTCTTAGACACCGAGTGACCTGGCAACCATGGTTTTGTTCCCTATGAGATAGGAGATCTAGCCTAGAGAGACACTACGCACGAGTCAGACAGATGCATTGTGAATACAGAGTTCGAGTAGCCATCGACAGCAATGTTATCGCCTCAAATACACGAAAGGACAGATCAGACAATTCCAAGTCTACCAATATGCTTTCCCCCTTCGTCCATTCGCATCACTTCCGCCCCATAGCACGCTCAATCTCCTCCAGCGCAGCCAACACCTTCTCCTCTTCCTGTCTCCTTCCCACAACCTGCAAGTTCACCGGGCTTCCCTTCATCTTCTCCCCATCGTACATCTCCCACACGAACCTGTCCATGTCGTTCTTCGGCACGTACCCCTCGTCCTTGACATCAACAGCAGGGTCAACCTTGGTCACGGGGAACACAGCGCCCGGGTAGTCCAGGAGGTTCCACTGTGAGGTGTAGCCCCAGTAGCGGGATTGCTCGTGGGGAGGCGCGCTGCCAAAGGATGGAGGGCAGAGGATCACGTCGACCTCGCGGGAGGTAGGCGTGGCGGTGGCAGACCATGCTTTGCAGTACATGGCGCGGTAGGAGTCTCGCTCGCGGTTAAGCTGTGTGAAAAAAAGAAGAAAGAAATGTTAGTCCGAGAGAACAGCCGAGCAACTAACGCTCCGAGGAAACTGCATCACTTACCTCCATTATCTCAGTATATGTCCGGTTCTTTGCTGACGCTTGCTCGTGGAGAATATGCTTGGTGAGTGGCAACGCCGGCTCTCCCGTCTCCTCCAAGATATCAAGCATCTCCTTACCCCCATCCGGCCAATATAAAGCCGACACAATCTCCCAAGCCTTGCCGTGATCCAACCTCTCGCAGTTCCAATCCACAACCTCCATCCCTACCTTCCTACACGCGGCCACCACCTCCTTCAGCGCCCTCGTCATGGGCGGATGCGGCATCACCATGCCATCCCACCACTGCACGGCGACCTTGGGTGGGGTTGTGAACTTGTAGGGTGTCCAGTCTTTAAAGGTGAGGAGGGGATCTACACGCCAGGGTTTCGCGGCAAGGGCGGCGCGCATGAGGAGCTCGAGGCCGTCGCGGCTTACTGTCATGGGGCCAGGGCAGCCAGCAATGGTATCACGGCCCAGGTAGGCGGCTCGAAGGCCGGAAGTTGAGATTCTTCTCGTTGAAGGTCTGGTTATGGTCAGCCGTGGGGTATCCTAATAAGGCAGATTTGGAAAGTGACTTACTTGAACCCGTAGATGCCAGTATTGGAAGCAGGGAGTCGGATGCTGCCACCAATATCACCGCCAATACCCTTCCAGAGAGTCAGTCTCACGACAATATAAGGGCAAGGATTCTTCGAAAAGCTAGCTCACTCACCAACAAACTTCCCCTCATACCCAGTAACGCCGACTCTCCTCCCGAACTCCCTCCAGGTGTCAACTCCCTGTTCAACGGGTGCACCGTCCTTCCATACACGTTACTCTCTGTCTCCAGATGCATGATTGCCTGCGGCTGTGTCGTCCTGGCGAAGAAGACGCAGCCCTCGGCCCACAGGCTGTCGAACAGGAGGTTTGAGCCATGGGGCTTACCGACCCAGGCAGCGAAGGAGGCGTTGGACGTAATATTTTCGCCGATCATGCCAAGGTGTTCCTTTGTCGAGATAGGCAGGCCAAAGAGGGCGCCTTGGGGGGAGGGTAAAGAGTCCAGGTGTTTGGCGCGAGCAATGGCTTGATCCCAGAGGAGCTCAGTAACGCAGTTTGTCTGGAGTTCCCCCCGTCGTCAGCTTCCATTACATTATTCTCGTGTAGACTTTCGATATGGCAGAACATACCGTAGCCTGGGCCAGCGCTGCTCTTCTCAAGAAAGCTCGCGTGACTTCTTCAACCAAAATCTTCCTCTCCTGAAGAACCTGGAGCAGCTCGGTGACGGTGTAGCTTTCTGTGATCTCAATCTCCCGCGGGGTGAGGACCTGAGGCACCAGCTCCAGAGAGTTCTTTGGCAGCTGTTCGGCAGCCGGTACACGCTTCAACGGCGGCTCGACCTTGGCGAGAGAGGCATCGCGATGGGCTCTTGCCTCAGCGGCCTTTTGCTGCCATAATGGAATCCCCTTGACAGCCATGATTGGTTTGGGTTGTTGTTTGAGCTGTGGTATTGCACGGTTGGCTGCGCCTGTATGTAATGCGGGTTGGAAACCTTGTCGTTGTCGTTGTTATTCAGGAATAAGGAGAAGAAGTAGGAAGAAAGTCTTCTGCCACGATGCAAGTCAAAATATCAGGAAGGACACATAATTGTCGTCGATTGAGCCAAGTTGGCTACATCACCTAAATGGTCCGGCGGCATGCGATGGCGCTCATCACCGCAGATACAGATCCATCTCAGAACTGTAGAATGTGAGCTAATCGTGACCAACAGCCTCCACTCGTAACGGGAAGTAGATAGCGGATAATTATGGTTCACATAGTTTCCTTGCGCCTCCGTAGTCATGTGCGCAGTGGATGGTTGGGGGCAGATCATCCCCACTTCGGGCTGCGTTCTCCGCAACTTATCAGCGCAAGTCTGACTCGCGCCCCAGAATTCCCTCCTTCCAACGATAAGGGTCTACGTTAGCAGCCAATCTGGAGAACATTGGACAATAAGGGTGGTCCATCTAAGTCAATGAAGGCGGAGAAGCCTCCGAGTCTTGGCGACTTATCACCTCGTTTCCGTTTGTAACAATTCCATCTACATATTGGGTAGGGAGGGTCCCAGTGGTCCTCAATTACTCCGCAATAACCAACCGCCTTGAACTTCCTCTCTGAAGTTCCCCCCCTCTGCTGATCGCCAGCATCCACAGAGACTGTCCGTGTCGTTGTCGGCAACACTTTCGCCATTTGGTAATAGTCTGAACCAGAGAGGCTGGAGAGCCATGGGTCAAGCATCCCTGCGCAAAAGACGTCCCAAGAGTTTCGCGGGGTGCTGGACATGTCGCGCACGAAAAGTCAAGTGCGATGAGACCCGGCCGAGGTGTGTGCAGTGCAGCCTCAAGCAGCTTTGCTGTGAGGGCTATGAGGTCAGGCTGCGATGGATGCCTTTGGAAGCTGTATCTCACGGATATCGCGATGATGGGAGTAGGCAATCTGAGGATGACTTGGAATCTGGCCAGCAAAGATTTCAGCGAAGTCTTGTCATTTGCGGTAAGTGCTCACATGTGCACGCGACCATGGTAGTCTACAGAGTACATTGCATCATGAAGGCTGACCATTGTTGATCCGCAGATGAGAATGCAGAGTCTCCCCTTCAGCTATCAGAACTCGATGATATCTTTAGCCAGATCGACAGCTTCCAGGGCCAAAAGGATCAGACACACCACAGACAGCTCTTCTTGTCCAGTTTCGGCGTTTTTGACCCATCCTATACTGAACAAGGCTACCATGACGGCGGCACATTGCCGTTCTACGCCACGGCACCGCCTCCGGAGGATACTCCGCCGTCTTTATCAAGCAATTCTTTCGCTGACTCTTGGGAGCCGGACTCAAGTCATGAGGAGTATCTTCCACATGCATCCATCCCTGGATTCACCCCCACTGGTTTTGGGGCCCTTCTTCATGCTCATGAGGCCTCCGCGAGCCTCACGTCAGATCAAGAGATCACAGCCATCACTCTTGAAGATAGCATTCAAGATAACACAGCTGTTATCCTTGGAGATCAGCCACCCGAGAGTCCCGCTACTTCAACAAGAACAGCGCCCCCTGAGAGATTCAACTACTACACCTCATCCCCCCAGCACCCTCAACAACAAGACGACCGCGCACTTTGGTGGAAAGACACCTCCAACACCATCATCCACAACCCCTCGCCCCTCCCCCTGCCCACCCTCGAACGCTTCCTCCTCAACCACTACGTCCATCGCGTCGTCCACCTCTTCTGCGTCATCTCCTACGAGAAATCACCCTGGAAGACCATCCACCTCCCTCGCGTCCTACAGTCCGCCGGTCAGCTGAGTCTGCACGGCTCCACGACAAAGGTCAGAGAGGCGTTGCGGAACGCGCTGCTGAGCATCAGCGCGTTCTACCTGGCGAATGATAAGCGCGAGAGAGGGTACGAGAAGGAAGGGGATAGGTGGGAGGAGGATGCGGTGACGTTTAGGGGCAGGGCGATCAAGTTGTTGAAGGAAGCGGTGGAGGGGTCGACGCCACAGTCAATGCCCAAGTATAAGGAGTTGTTGGCTACGATGCTGTCACAAATCACCATCAATGTTAGTTGCCTCTGCGCGCTGGATGAACTGGATCATGTTGTCACATATACTAATTTCAAGGGGTGCACAGGTCATGTCTGGAGACACGAGCACCTGTGGCATCCATCTAGACGGCGCCTTCCGCTTCATGAACCACGTCAAAGCCACCAAGTCCACGTATTCCTCCAAAGCTCGCTCCCTCCACCGCATATACTTCTACCTCCGCGTCATCTACGACAGTACAGCCTGCAGGAACTCTTGCGACTACAACGATGGATCTCCACCCTCTCCCGAGGCCGACTTTGGCACCGCCCTATCCGTCAGTCTACTGGACAAAGTCGAAGATGAAGGCGTAGGTCCGGGGAAGTCGAAGTCGGTGTTGAACCACGTCACTGCCCCAAAGGCCCAGCAAGTAGGCGAGTATGAATGCGTCTACGGCGTTCCTCAGGCCCTTCTCATCCTCCTTGCGCGAACAACCGACCTCATCGACCAAGTCACCACGTCCCGCCAACGACAACCGAACAGCCCATCAACTGACTTCTCCGACCAATGTGACCAACTCGAATCCGACATCATCGACTGGGAACCCGCCTCATCCTCTACCTCCGACTCAGACACAACTCCCAGCGCACTCATCATCCAAAAAACCACCCTCGCCTTCCACTCCGCCCTCATAATCTACTTTGCGCAACACATCCGCCACCTGCACCACAACTACCTCCGTACCCATATTCTCCTCGTCCTATCCTCCATAGAAGCCATTGAGGCCATCAAGTCCGAGAAGAACATCTTCTCTGCCCCTTTGTACTGGCCAGCGTTTATAGCGGGGAGTGAGGCGTTCGAGAAGGGTCTGCAGGAGAGGTTCAGGGGGTGGTATAGGAAGGTCGAGGGGTATAGGTTAGCAAGCGTGAGGAGTGGGATTGACGTTTTGAGAGAGGTTTGGAAGAGGGGTCCAGGAGGAGGGAAGGGGACAAGTCATTGGAGAAGGGTTGTGCAGGAGACCGGCGCGAGGCTGATGCTAAGCTAACCATAACGGTCGTTGGCTTTGCGAACAATCAACGGCACTGCGGTTGTTTGGTTCAATACAAGAGAAATGTTCCCTATCCGGTGTAACCTCGCTCCACGCCAGGCGCTGAGCCCGCCGCTATGAGATTTTAGGTTTGCACTGCGTCAAAGCTTCTTGGGCCAAGAAGCTCAGACCCCATAAAAACACCAGCGACACCAAAAAGCAAAATCCCTTCAAGTCCAGAGGTATTAGCAACAAAGACGCTCGGTCGATCCGTGTGAACCTGAGCAATTGCGCTCGCACTTCTATTGTTGCCGAGGCGGGGTCGCGAAGCTAGTCGCCGTTTCACTAGGAAAGCATGAACGAAGAAGTTGCCTGGGCTGCACTCTCTCTGCACGGTCAAGAAAAAGGGTCGTGTGCTGTATAGTGAAACGACGGCTTCAATACCGACTGTGAGGTTTGGCCGGGCGTCGCTGTTCGTCGGATCCATCCGAGAACCGATCTATGCCAGTCCTGTGACGGTCGCTGTCACATGTTGAGTAGGTGCATGGAAAAAATGGGCACAGCCTTTAGACGGACACGTTGACTGGAGGCTGGTCGTCAAAGCTCTTTGCTATCTCCGAGTCTAGGTTGAAGCCTACACCAGTGGCGCACTTTGGAGGTATTGAAATAAGGCATGTGCCATTGTCAGTAGGCTGCGCGGCACCTGAGACAGTGAAGGTGATGATGACTCCGACTAACTGCCTCCAGTTTGGGAAGTGCATGCTGGCACATTCACCTTCAGCATTTCATCTGTCTTTGCATTTAGCGATGTAACTCTCAACGCTACGAATGCGGGTTCAGTTGATTTTACTGCGCCTCACCCTCAAACAGTTGACATTTACTCAAGGCCGATGTACCTCACTACGATAGATAAGCCTCTTAAGTCAGAGCTGGTCGTTACAATTGCAGCTACAACACCTAAAACGCAACTTCAACTTCAGTATGGACCAAACCCTTGGGCAATACGTCCTCTGATAGACCAGATGCCTCGTGCTTTGTGGGATTCCTGTATATAACCTCTTGCTCTACTCATTTCTTCGAGGCTAATATTTCGCAGATGGCCCTCATACAGATCCAAACAACGGCTCGAAAGCACTCCTCAACAACCCAGGCAATCCGACCGTTCCACTGATGATGAGTATTCTCCTCGTCCCATAGGAGCTTCGCCTCAGCAAAGACCCCATCCAGCCATTTGACGCGGTCGCATCGCTTCTACAAGACGTTTTCGCCAGCCCGCCCGATTTCCCGCCTTATACTGACACGGCCAATACAGCATGGCTGCCGATCCCACCGACGGAGCCACCATTACTGGATCCAGCGCTTCCGTGGGGGAATGTTAAGGCGGCGTGGAAGACTCCAGAGCTGGGCGTTGGTGCAGCATCGGTTATGTCAACGGCATGGAACGACTGCATGGGATGGGGTGTTCAGCCCCCATCACTCGCAAGCATGAGAGGCAGCAAAACGAAGACGCAAACCAGCCCTCTAGTGTCGGGCGCGGTTCCGGACCGACTAGTGGCCGGGCTGGAAGCATTGTATGTTGCTGCTCCAATGATGGGTGTGGCGCAGACTGTTTGACCTACCCCCTTTATGCCGACATCACCGTCTTGCAGCCTAGCGAGAACGCTATAGACACAACAGATTCCTTCAATCTCAGAAGCGCCTGTGGCACTGCAACCTATCTTTCCTAAAGTACTCATTTTATTTAGGGTTCAAGGTTTTTAATGGTTCTGCTTATAGTATATATATTGAAGTGTTATAAAGTTAAAATCCTATATTCTTAACCTTTCTTTGGATCTTTTATTCTCAAACCCTATAGTTGTCACAGCTCTCTCACCACAACATTAGTCATGGCCGTATTCTTCCTCACCTTCTTAACAACATTTGCCCTCTTCTTTGTTCCATGGCTAATAGCTAGAAAGGTGATATCGCTTTCAACAACTATGACAAGGTGTATAAGCAGGCAGCAAAGGATACCAATATTAACTCATAGTCAATTTCCTACTGAATGAGCGGAAGAATTAAACAAGAGTAGTAATACTAAACACACATGTTGACTGCTATGTAAACCCCGGTAGCCAAGAACTAAAATTGAAATATATGTAGTACGTATCCATGATTAAGTTATCAACCCTGGTATTCCATCCCGAAATCCCCTCGCTTATCTCATGACCCATCGAACCCTTGTAGATCTTTTAGGCACGAGACGAGACATTGGACCTCAGACCCGAGCGACAAAAGTGTACATAAGTCAACATACCTTAGCTTTTATGCAGTCATCACTCAAAGCCCGTCCGTTGCCACAACATCAGGCATCTCAGCCTTCTTCCTCGCCTTCTCAACTGCACTCACAAAAGCCCTCGGATCCTCCAACTCCCTACACATCACCCCACTACCCGTCTCGATCAGGCTCTGCCCATCCCTCGTATACCACGCAATATGCATCGTATCCGATCTCTCCAGGAGAAACTTGACCTGCTCATCTACTTTTGCTCTAGCCAATGCCGCTCCATAGGCGTCGTTGTGCTGTAGGAGAATGGCCGATGAATTGTACTGAAATATGTCCTCTGGAAACGCCGTCATCTTGTGGAATATCCGCGCGGTTATCTTGGGCGGTACGTTTGGATGCCGGGATAGATAGCTGACTGTATCTCGCCGGATGTACACGTCGTCGTCGCTGAGAAACTCTGCAAGAGCGTAGAGGGTTCTGTTGTCAGGTAGGAATCTCTTGTTCTCACGAGTAAGCATCTTGATCATGCAATGCCTTCCTTTAGGTTCTCTGTGTGTTAGGGCCTCGCAACATGCTGCCACAGCTTCATGCAGTCTGCCGGGAATTTCTGGGTGATGAATCCAATATGTAAGAGCATTGAGCCGTATGAGATGATCCTTGTCATGTAGAGCTTTTTCAATAGTTCGCAGCACAGTCTCCGGACATCTGGCTGTTCTGTAAACAGTTTGAAACACCAAGTCTCTTTTCGCTTCATCTTTGAAATCCACATGGGACTCTATAGCCGAGTAAAGTCGTTCATTTAGATCCAGTCGGTGGCTTTCCAATGTGTTCATCGCTTGTCGCCGTATGGGCTCGTAATCGTCCACCAGACACTCGATAATTGCCCGTAACACAGTCTCGGGAAGTTTCGATTGACCGTCGAACAATAATAGTGCCCCTCGCCGGATCTTTTGATATTGAGATCGAAGATACGGGATGGTCTTGTTGAGTGCCGCTTCAGGGAACGGCGGCATAACATCTGAGAACCCCCCAGGGATAAATAGGGGCTTTTGATGCCCTTTTGGCGTAGTAGTCTCATCGTTAAAAAGGCATATCATAGCTTCCACCACCCTCTCTGAAAGGAACTCCTGGCATCGCAAGATCCTTTCCGCTACCAGTCGTATTTCTGAATCAATATCTAAAGGCCCGACCCTCAAAAACCTGACAAGCGAGCATAGCGTATCGTCCATGCGCGATAGCTCGCTTCGCCCCTCAAGTACTTTGACGGTAGCAAGCTGGACCACACGAATTGGGTTATCCAAATGATCAGCAATGGCTCTTAGATCTTCAATCTCAAGATTCGTCTGCCGAGCTAATGCATCCAAAGAAGCCAGCCTGATAACTACATCATTTCGCGGAAGGTTCATAAGGATCTTGTTGACAGCCTTTCTCGGTAGTTGCTGGTCTTGGCAACCAAGTGCCAAGGTTGCAATAGCAACATTCTCTGGGTCTTCGTATTCCATGAGCTCCAAGCCAGTCTGTACAAGATCCACATAGTCCCTTCGTTTCTCACCACCTTCATCCTCTGTCGCCTTCAAAGTCAGGTACTTTTCCCAGTAGGATTCAGCTGTCAGGATGTCAAGGACCCTCTCTCTTGCGACGCGCGACTCTTCTGATCTGTACAGAAACCTTGCCATGCGATCAAGAGTCGACTGGGGAAGGTTCTTCTGTCCGCTTAACCTTACTATCGTCCGCCATCTTAGACTAGCATCATCAGAGTCAAGAACGGTAGAGATAGACTCGATATAGGTCGCTATAATGTCTGGATAATCGTTCAGAGCAGAAAGAATACCAGATGCGACCCAGGGATTCTGATTCTCAAGACTCAAACTTAGTGCAAGGTTTACACTTTCTGTCCAGTATTCTGGCGGACCAAGAGATTTGATTATCATTGAAACATCATTCTCAAGCAGAGGTCCGCCATACTTTTGTGTCTTCTCAGATCCAACGTTTCTCAGCCGACATGTCAAGACATGCTCGAATTCAGGTAGAGCCCGAGACCCTGAGCGCATCCTCTTCTTGTAAGCCATCAAAGCGGCTCTGAAGGTGACGGGATCCTCATTTTGCAGCATCATCAAAAGTGCCTTGCTGGGGAACTCGGTCTCACCAGCTAGTGAACCCTCTTGGAGCTTCCTACTTTGAGCTTGGAAAGTAACCCATCTCACTAAATGAGCCTCGAGGTGGCTTCTATGAGCTTTGACCCTTTCCGATGATGTCGAAGGACGCAGTTCCGCGAGACAATGCATTGCCAACCTCTGATGAGCTACGCCTATCAAATCGAGTGGCTCGGAATCAATGGCCTGAAGAAACTGCAACGCCAGTTCATCGGAACCGTTCCTCCCTGAATACAACAGTCCCGTAACAAAACGCCACATGATGTTGTAGCGTGATGAGTATTTGTTTTGGGAAAGGAAGTCCTTCGTCTTTGTCACTGTGTGAGACGAGGCTCTTGCATACCATTTCGCATTTGGGTTGAATTTGATGCAGACAAGATCCGCATTGTTATGCTGCAACCAGATGCGCACAAAGTATCGGGCGGCGAAGTATTCTTGCAGAGTCAGGTGCAGAAAGTGATAGGTGCGACTTGACTTTCCGACTGATGAGTCTGATGTTCGTAGAAAGGAAAGCTTTGGTAAGGTGTTATTGACAAAGGTAGAGTGTGTGCTGGTGTATCGACAAATGATGTTGACGTGCTTTTCTTGGAACTCGACAATGTTATTACACAGTCCAGTAAACGCAAGTAGTTCGATAAAGCGTGTTTCATCTTCGATCAGCTCTTCGATATCCATGGCAAAACCCTTGTCTTTCTCAGTTAAAGCGTCCCTAATCTTTGACTTTCCCAATCGGACAACATCCTTGCTCCATAGGCCTTTTTCAATTGATTGGTAGAGGTCCGTCATGGTCTCGGGGCCTTGGTTGTGAACTTGATCCCAGCCATAGCAAAGGGCATCTAGCTGAATGGGGATGCGGACCAGGTCTTGGATGAGCGGGCGAGACGAAAGGAACGTTTGAATCTCTTCGTGTCTTTCTGGTTCCATGTGCTTGACGTATTCGTGAACCTGATCTGTTCCGAAGCCGATCATCTCTAGTTCCAGGTCAAAGGGTTGTATGCTCGATCGGATTGGAACAGAGGGACGAGATAACGCCAGCACATTGGGTTGGTTGAGAAGGTATATGACAAATTGCGCGAGATCATCGCCGGGCTGTACCAAATGCCAGACCTCATCCAGACCGTCGAGCAGAAATAATGTCTTACCGCCGGCTGGGTCAGTACACGCATCTTGCAA
Source organism: Fusarium pseudocircinatum (assembly GCA_013396035.1). Taxonomy (NCBI): domain Eukaryota; kingdom Fungi; phylum Ascomycota; class Sordariomycetes; order Hypocreales; family Nectriaceae; genus Fusarium; species Fusarium pseudocircinatum. The sequence continues at coordinate 69,140 of JAAOAS010000189.1, forward strand.
CGCTCCAGCAAGTTCGCTGCATTTTGGGTGCTGCGAGAAGAATTCATCACAAAAGAGTTCCTTGAGATTATGTCCTCCATCCCGCGATAGCAGGTTGCGTAGTCGAACCCAAAGAATGCGATCAAAGTGCTGCCTCCAGACCTGGTTCTGCACAAAATCGTGCACAGCTTTCTTGCAGAACGTCGTCTTTCCTACACCTGCCTGACCGCGAATGAGGATTCTCGTCGAGTGTTTCGATGCCGCGCCCTGAGCACGCGCGGCATTGAATATGTCGTGAAATTTAACTCTGACACCGCCATCTGGGCCCTGGACATTTAACCGCCGAAACAAGGACAGATTTGTGATTTTGTTGTTGGGTGTAAGATTCGAAAGTCTAGAGGTCTGGTTCCTGGCGTGAGGTATAACCATGAGATTGATGTAGCATTGTTCAAGAGGTAGTCGCTCGCCTGACAGTCGCTCTATTTCGAGGTTCTCTTTGCAGTAGCAACGCTGAAGAAGCCAGTCATCGGCCGCCTTGAGATAAGCAAGGTTGTCCTTCAATCCGGGAGTTGTGAGTCTCTGGGTCTCTGGCGATTCTTCCAATAATTCGACATATTGACCAGACTCTTTCAAAGAAAGGTTTACCATTTTTGAGTGCCTATTGATCAGCCCGGCTCATAAGAGAGTAACTAAGGTAAGGTAGGTAGGTAGCCGCTTGCAGGGCCACGACTTCAAGTGTGCTCCTTAAAGGTACTCTATTTGACTCGCGAAATATGTTTAGGCATAAAAGAAGGTATTGCCAAGTTTCCAATCAACAAAATCAACCCTCTAGAGTCGTAGATTCAGTGACCTTGGTTGCAACAGACAAATGCGCAAATGAGAAGATAACGAGGATTGCTGCCTCCAAGATCCCTGCTAGCCTGGGCTTCCCTCCTCAATCTGATCAGCCTTGATGCGGCACAGCGGCTAACGCGGAGCCATTTTCAACCCAGAGTGGAACACTACCATAGCTACGATAGGGCCACATGGCCTTGATATCTGCGCTAGAGATACTCAGCCGCACTAGGTTGACTACAGAAGGCTGATCAGAACACCCTCAAGACTCTAATCGAAAGTTGTCAAGGATGCGCAAGGCTTTTTCTCTCAGAGGCTATTAGGAAGCGCAAGAGCAGTGCCGATAGCAAGGTTTATATAGTCTGACATTAAATACTGGATGTATCCGAGTATATCACGTCGCTGCACAGCGCTTTTATATATACGAGGCTCACAATTTCAGATCGCTGAGGATAAAGCTACCTCGCACCCTGGTGTTGGCGAGACGCTACCAGAGCAAATCATATCTGTGTCTGCAAGTTTGAGTCTGGTGATGACGAAGGCCATAAAGTCGTAAAAGTCAAGATCTTACAAACGATGAACGGAGGCCATCTATTATAATGGCAGAATAACAGCCCGATCAAGCCATCTTCTTTGTTCCATACCTAACAGCTTGAAGGATGGTGTCGCTTTCAACAACTATGACGAGGTTTCTAAGTAGGCAGCAAAGGATATCAATATTAGCTCATAGTCAATTTCCTACTGA
>JAAOAS010000190.1:0-16940 GCA_013396035.1 Fusarium pseudocircinatum
GGGAGATGTTGGGGGGGCAAGAGCAATTTGTACATGTTGGAGCTGAGGTGCCGGGGATGAGTTCTGCTCAGTTTTGAGAGGCTCCTCTTCAGATATCTCCGGAATTGGCGGGATCACTTGCGGCGGCGGTAATTCTGCTTGCTGTTGTGCCTGTTGTGTTCGCTTTGCTGCCTCACCTCGGGTCTCTCTTTTACTATTCTCTCTCACTGGAGGCAGCACAGGAGTCACAGACTTTCTAGTCTCTGTCAATGGTAAGGGAACCGGAGTCTGTTGAGGGGGTTTTGAAGGTCCTGTAGCCGACGCGGTAGCAGGTGTTGGTGTTGGAGACTTTACCGATCCTCTTGTGGTCCTGCCAGGGATAGGTATGGGAACGGGGGTTTGTGTGTGTTGCACCGCAGCCGGACCGCCGGGCGCTGTAGGCGCGGATAATGTCTGCTCAGGACTTGGGCCCTTATTCAAAGTAAGCTGAGGAGGCGGCGGGACTGGCGTCTCGGTTTTGACTCGCTTGGCCTGAGGCCGTAGGGACTGGCTTTCCGTCTTTTCAACACTCTCGTTGCTGTTGTTGGGTTCACCCGGCTCTGGCTCCCTTTTTCGCTTGGTCGACCGCGATGCAGCTCGGGTTTTTGCAGGCTTTGGAGTCTCTTTGGGGGTCTCAGATGTTGGCGTTTTTGGAGTTGCTTGGCTTCCATTGTTGTTACTGTTGTTATTATTTCCGTCCCTGAGAATCGCCTTTGCAGCCTCGTTCATCTTCCTCGCAGATTCCTCTGCTTCCTCTACTGCCATCTTTGCGAGATTGTCCCTCTTTAATTTCTTGGCCTCGTTTAGTTTCATGCCCCTGTTGATGGTCGGGACCTCTTCAGCCTCGAGTACCTCGACACTCATAGCGCCGGCCGGAAGTTGTTTCTCCCCAGATTCGGAGTCTATAAAAGGCTTGGGGACTGGGGGTTCGAAGGACTCTCCTTCATCTTCGGCCTTTTTTTTGGCCTCATGATATGCATCAGGACCACGTCCTAGAGCTTTGAGCTCGCGAGCGATCATGGTCTCGCTGGGAGTCCATGTTGCATTTTTCTTCATACGTTTCCGCAACTTGGCTAATTCATATTGAGTGAGCTGTAGCCATGGGGCATCAGGACTGCCCACAACGGCATCTTCAGGCGGGGGCTGAAGTAGAGCGGCGTTGTTGGCAGCAGCCGCTTGGCTCAGAGCCGGCGTAGCATATGTGACTGGACGAGCAAGCCGGTTTGGCGTCTTGGGTGGTTTAGTAGTAACGACCTTGATTCGCGCCCCAGGAGCAGGCGTTCTTCGATTTGGCGCGGGCGTATCAGAGTCTTCATCTGAGCTCACTTCGCTTTCATCAGTGTAAGAGTCATAGTCAAGATCGTACGGCGCCTGTATCTCGCCGGGTACAATAATCCTAGGAACTTGTGGACGCCGAGGCTTCTGGCCATCACCAGCAGCTTTATTCGGGGCCTTGCTCCTTGCTAATTGTGGCGATTTCGACTGAACAGGACTCTTGGGTTCTTCTGTTGGATAGTTGTCTCTCATCTTGCGTAGTTTGGAGAGCAAAATTTTGGCCTTGGCGTAGTGCCGATTTATGTTCTCAGACATTCTGATAGCTTCAGCATGGGCGAAGGTGCGAGAGTTGATGGCTTGCTCCAGCTGTTCAGAGATGTCTGCCCTCAGTTGAACCGGCGCCGGGCGCTCCTCTTGAGGAAGAGTTGGTAATCGGCCCCATATTGCTGTCAAATCGTGAACCATGTGGGAAGCGTTCGCATAGGTTTGGTCGAGTTGGCCGATAAGGGTGAGGGATCGCACAATGTCGGAAGGTAGATAATCGGTGAAATCGAGGAAGTCGGTCACCGTGGTCTGGGCATCAGGATCCACGCGCGATTCCATAGATGCAAGACTGTCGATGCGCTCAAGCGAAGGCGCTTTCAGAGGTAAAGTCCGGGTCGTTGGAGAGATGGCCTCCATGTTTGTGTCGCCATCGAGATCTGTTGCTTCACCCATCATCGCAGTCTGGGTTTGACGCGCCCAAAAGGAGAAAAAAGCAAAACAAAAGCGATCGTGTGTGAAGCGCAAATCAGGACGTTATAATGATGGTTAATCTGATGAAGCCATTTGCCGATGTGGGTTATTGCGCGTCTAGAGCTAACGCGACGGGAGCTCGTTGGCGACGTCAATAGTGGCCTTGGTGCGCTTGCCCCGAAAAGACTTAGCCCCACATGAACACCCCGCGAAGCTGACTCATCACTTTTAGGTACAGTGCTGTAAGTTCGAGTTCCAGAACCTAGCTGCCTAGGTAGGTACTAACCTACGCCAGACTGCACTGCTACTTGAAACTTCCAGCTGTGGAAATGATTTTGCGCTTTTGCGCCTTGGAATTTGCGCATATGCGATCAGAAAATATTCTATGTGCTTCCGGTGTCCAGTCGGAGCCCAAAGCGTCCCCGTGATCTAGCGGAACGCCTTGCCGAAGGAGTCATGATAGATCATGGAACCTCTAGCGCAGTATGCCTTGGCCGTGGAAACTTGGAGTCACCTTGAAACTCGGCAACACTTGTACCGATTACCGACAATGATTTTCAAGGATGCCTTATTTTTATGGGAGTTTATTACTTGGATATTGAAAGTCCTTCAACTGCGTGGGCTCCAAAACCGGAATTACAAAACTCAGAGGTGTCTGAGAGGTCCTGAGGTCATTGAGCAGGGGGTTATTGGACATGTTCACGAGAATTCCAAAGGCATTTCTTTAGCAGTCTCAGATTTGATGACACTTTATGTTCCCTTGTAACTGTATATTCCAATCTAAATATCTTCCGTTACAGTCTTGTCCTTGTGAAAGACTTCCTCCTCTATGATAGAACTGAATCCATGATGAATCTAAGTATCCAACGCCAAGCAAAACGACCGAAATACATTCCCAAAAGTAAACCCAAGACACAATTTCCAATCTGGTAATACAAAAAGTCCCAGCCATAGCCTCCTAACCATGTAAGTGACTCACTATTCACAATTCCATCACATCATAACACCCAGTTACCAGTCCCAGTCGGGCTCAGTCTCTCTCATCATGACAGCTCCGGCCACTTGCTCAGACTCTGTGACATAGTAGCTTGAGTCGCTTCCGATCAATGTCAGAGTTCCGTAGACAACGAGACGTCGGCATTTCCTTTCTCTTGTTAGCTGAGACAGACCCATAGCTATAGGTATACTTACAATAGTCCTGTGATGCTCACGTTTCCATAAATTTCCAAGTCTGTGGCCTCGAGTGTTCCCACGACTCGAAGCTTTCCACAGCCCTTGATCTTGTCGTTGGCAACGGTGTATCCGTTCACCAAAATGTTTCCGTAGGCCTTAACCTTGCCACTGTTTCTTCGTTAGTCTCGAATCACACTCAGCAGAAGGGTCATACTCACTCGCATCGGATGCTTCCGTTCAGACCAAGGCTTCCATAAGCGTCAACCTTCTCTCGAACAATCACATCGCCGTTCAGGCTGATGCTGCTTCCAGACTTGACGGATCCAACAACCTCAATGGGTCCATTGAGATCGATCTCATGGTCGCTCTTGATGCTCCGAGATCTCTTGAAAGCCGGGGGGCTAGCGTAAGAGGCGGTAGTGTTGTAGTAGCTAGCCATGTTCAAGACTTTCGGATGTGATTCTTTGTTTCAGGTGTTCTCTCAGACGATTGCAATTGTTGTTATAGTGGTAGTGATTGTAAGATGTTTTGCAAAGATGTGAGTGAAGATGGAATTGTGAAATACTGTCCTTAGGAACAAGGACGTTCTTCTTATACTTCATGTTTTCAACCCGTTTGCGCAAAGAGGTTGAAACTACACATAGGCACACTGGAGCCTCAAGAGACTCAGGTCCATACAAACAACCCCTTGCTATGTTAGCCCCAGCCATAAGGCATATCTTGCAGTACGATATGGGACCCCTATTACTCAAGCCAGGCACGGGACCCGTAGATGGATACCGAGATGCCGGGCACTGCAGCAAAAAGGCGTGACGCCTTATGCGGGTTGGAGCAATAGAGTAGAGGCTTATCGGGCTAGCCAATGGAGATATGCAGGTCTGGAAATGGATGGGAGGACTAGCAGTAGTTTGTGATTCATCTTGAACCTACCTACCTACACCGGGTGACCAGGCATCAGACTCTTGATTGGTATTTCAACTTTACCGTGATTGATTCATTCACTCCAAGATAACCATATTCTTGTGTTATTTCTCTCTGAAATTGAGATGAACGCCATATTGTTCAAGCTCATGAGTCTGGAAGAGACACTCAAGGCACTCTTTGTGGAGTCCCCAGCCTAGAAATGTCTAACAGGGGTGTATCAAATCGTCCTATATCAAGGACCGAGACCAGGACCAACGCCTCATTCTGTCCCACGAACACCACCATTTCACAATCTCGACAATGAACCATGACTGACAAACTTCATTTCTTGCATTCACATGCCCAATGCGTCATAAAAGACCCAGAAATTGGGGAGCCAGCTCAGCAGGGCCTGCAAGCTTAGGACTCGTTTTAACTACTGGTGTTTGCCTGGGGAGACATATCCCCTTGAGTATACCGAATTGTCGATCAGTCTGCACCCAATTCTGCTGCCTTGATTCTCGGGCGTACCTAGTCTAGTGTACTGTATCGTATCGCGCTGCAGGCATTTTTAACGTTGGAACCCTTGTTCTCGTTAAGAATCGCCCGAGGCTGTACAGTCTCTTAGTTCCGTTAGTCTACATCGACTTGTCCCCAGTTGGATCTGCGCCTCAGCCCTATGACTGACCTCTCCTTGTTGTTAATTCGCTGATGCTGGAGTATCCCCGTTTAGAGGCGCACACCAACCCTGTTTCCTTCTAGAAGACGCCAAGCCGTTGCCCAGGATGCCCCATCGTTGCCTAATAAGCAGTCAAGGCACCTGTGCGATATCTCGACAGCCCCTAGCTGCGATGAATTCAGTGTTTCATATCTGCCTAAATATCACTTCGCAAGAGATGAATCGACGACTTTAGAGAAGAACTCCTAAAAATGGTATTCATACGATAGCATAGTAACAGAAAAAGAAAAAGACCTGGTAAAATTACATAGAAAAGGCAATAAATATCGAAATCCATGGTCACTGGACAACGAATTCAACATCGTCAAGTACCACGCCCTGAATCCTTCTGATTCCGATCGATAAATGAAACCGGGGTATTAATCCCTCCATCTCAAATCAAGGATATTCTCGACACCCTTTCCTTGCTCCCCACCAAGTTCGTCTTTGTAAGGCTGATATAGCCTTCTAGAATATGACATCTCCGTCATTTAATCTCCGCCCACGAAACCCAGGCCAATACCGCTGCAGATGGCAGCAAATGCCCAGACGCCCGCATACACGGCAGCTCCAGAGGCATCGACACGATACAGGGTCTTGAAGGATGTGAGGAACGTGTTTACCGCAGTGACAAGGGCAACGACAATCGTTCGGCGGATAACAACCTTGGTCTTGACAGTGTAACCCCACACATTCCACCAAACGGTCTCCCCGAGAGATGCAGCCACGGGATCAAACTCGTTAATCTTGTCGTCCTCTTTGGCACGTGCTGTCGTGGCGAAGGGCGCAAAGATGAAAGTGCTGGCGGCGATGCCGAAAAGGGTCGTCACGGGGAGAATGGCAGCATATGAAGCATTGTAGGCGGGCTCCAATGTTGGCACTCCTGAGTAGTTTACAACCAGGATACGAGGCAGAATGAATCGTAGCGACAGGACGAGGACAACGGTGTAGATGCCCGTTGACAGAGCGGCCGTGTACGTCTGGAGGGGAAGATCGAGAAGCTCGCGGTTGGGCAGACCTGCAGCAGCGGCAGCCGAAGGTGTATGGATAGTAGAGAGCGGGCGAAGCAGGAAGAAAGGCACAGCGATTGAGAGAACGTCAATAGCAAGAGCCGAAGCCGAAATAGTCCAGTTGAGCTCATAGAAGGTTGAGAGGAGGTAGTACTGTTTATCAGTCAGTCTTTTGCTGGTCCATATTTTGCGACGGGTGGAGTCAACTGACGTGAGGGCCATGGGCGAGAAGATTCAGCATCGCAACATCCAGGCTGTCAAGCTTGCCATACCATCCCAATGTCAACTCAATCCTAGCATTACCATTAGTATTTCTTCCGATTCCCAAGCGTATCCGACTCACACTCTCCATCCGGCCAGAAGCGAAACCTCTGCCCAAGTATCCTGGCTTCGGCTTAAAGCAGCAAGCTCGCCGTTGGTAAGCTCGCCCAGCAAGCTGTATCCGAGCGAAGCCATCGCAAAGCTTGTCGCAACAGCGATAGGGAACTGCGCCTGGCGGGGGACCGCGTCGCGAAAGGTGCGCGGAGGTTGTTGGACCTCCTTTGGCGACGATGGGATTGTCGTCAGGGCTGTGTCATTATCGCCAGCCGCGGCGCTTCGTCGCGAAGTCATCGTTCACGAGTTGAGACACGCCACTTGTCTAGGACAAATATATACTAGGTATGAGAGCGTCGCGATGGAGAGACAGCAGGGCGCTGATAGTTGGTGATGTTTATGTCTCCGAAGCAGGTAAAGTAGTAGGGTAGGTCGGTATTTCTTGTGCGTCAGGGAATATAGCGACAGCTGGAGCGACAGAGTGGGGGTGATCCAACAGATGTGACGTTGACGTCGTTCCCGTCGTCGTCAAGGGTAACTGACTTCATTTTCTCCACACTCAAAACTAAGATGACAATGGGTTAGTCGCGTAGGTGAGACAAGAAAAACTTGGGACACTCATAGTAGGTGATAAAAAAGACTCACCTACGCCTAGCATATTTCAGCAGACTTTCTGACCATTTAATTTTGATAGTATGGCTGAACGTCAGTAGTTTTCTTGTCTCCTTGGGTCGCTTTACCAGCCGACTAAGATGAATTTTCTTCCTCAAGATAATGAGCTTCTTCTTCTTTTCTTCTTCTCTTTCTTTTTCAACAATTGAAGATCTATCATTCACGCTTCAATCAAGTGTGGTCAAGAGAAGGAAGCTCATCGCTTTCTCCCATTCTGCTATCTCCCTTCCCTCAACAGTCCTCTCACAGAAGAGTCTGCATCTTCTTCTGCTCCGTTGTGACTTTGAAGAACTGCGTCATGTCCTATCACCTTTCTCATTCTTCTCAACTGATGCTTCTTCATTCCTATTCACATCTCATGGTGATTCAATGTTAGAACACGACAATGTGATTCTCAATATTTGATATCCATTTGATAGATAGGTATTTATTTGGGTGCCAACTCGACGCCTATCCGAATCCTCACTTTAACCTCGTGGCAATGCAATCTCATCTAGCTCCTCATATCCCCAAATGACCTGGGCGAAGCAAAGAAGGGCCTTTCCAACTCATCGGTGCTAAAGATCCGTGGCGGAGCTTGGTCCACCTCAACCAACACGCTGCATAGGTATGTGTACATTTAAATAAGAAGGAATAACGTGTATGTCCATCGACGTCATCCCATATATAATCCAACTCCAGAGCCAACATGCCCGACCCAAGAGATATACTCCGTCCCAATCGTTAACCCATTAGTGATGCGTACAAAATCTTTCATTCCTCCATGCGACCAAAAACACCATCGTCGTCATCTTCACTACGACCGCGCGAACGCATCTCGAAGTCGTCGTCATCCATGACCGAATCACCGCTTCCCTCCATTCTGACGTCGTCGCTGGGGCGTCTCATCTCACCACGAGTGAAGCTCTCAGGCTGTCGACTTGGAAAGCTGTTGATGAAGCTTGCAGACAGAGATGCTGCCTGATCAAGATATTGAGCTGGCAGCGGAGGAACGGGAGGGGCATCAGCAGGAACCATGGCAGGTCGGGATCCGTTGTTGCTACCAAAGCTGCAGCTCAGAAGCTCAACAGCAGCAGCCAGGTCCCGATCGTCCTCGCCTGTGGCGTTACGCCCGGAAGATCCTGGGCGGTGTTCATGGCTTGGCTGGCGGTAGTGGCCAAATCCTGAACCGTACGGCATACTTCCTGCCCCGAAAGAGGCAGCCGAAGCAGACTGGAAGCTGGACGCGTATCCGCCATTGCTGCTGAAGCGTTTGTTTCGGTACGAAGTGCCGTCAACATTTACACCCTCAGCAAACGGAGGTGGGGTAGTGTCGGCAGAGCTTTGTCGCTCAGCGGGATCGGAGTATCCAGACGCAGCAGGCGAGGATGAACCAGCTTCGCTCTGGAAGTCCTTGGTAGACTCGGGGGGAGTGTCAGCGCTGTTTTCAACGCCGTTCATGGTTACCAGAACAGAAGCAGCCTCAAGCAGTTGAACCTGCTGATGCTTGGAAATGAGCAGCTTCGAGGTCAAAGCCCACTCAGGTGTATGTTCCCACCTAGACACAGTCAGTGACACCGATCATGGATACGAAACGTTACACGCCAAAAAAAAAAAAACAGCTCTCATCTCAAGATAAGAGCTGCTGTGCTGGGGCAAGTCATTGGGAGGAGGGGGACCAACAAGTGCTTAGTCAAGCAACTGCTATGCTTGTAGCCTTTACCGCACTTGTCACAGCGAACCTCAACCCTGTTGCTCTTCTTGCTCTCTTTGAGAGTCTGGCCGTCGCTGGCACGGCGTTGACGAGCCTTCTGGAACTTGGTAGCTCCCTCGTCAGCCGAGCCCTCATTCACATCGTCCTCAATGGCGCTACCATTGAGTTCTTGCTTCGTTTCGGGTATCGACTTGTGGTTCGGGAGACTAGCGGGGGGAGAGGGAAGGCTGCCAACGAGAGCAGCCCGGGCAGCAGCGCTCTTGGACATCCGGCGTCCACCACTACCGATGGGCAAGGCGGAAGAACGCTCACTTTCCCGAAGAGCGGCGGCGATCGCGGTCACATTGGTATTCGGGTTGGTGACAGACTTGCGTCGAGTCACTCGGTGGTTGGCGTTCAGAGCACCTGTTAGCAGCGAGTGCGAGCTCGTCCGAGCGTGGGATTGACGGCCAGGAAGGGCCGACGATGTGGACGACATCGGAGAACGATTCTGAGTCAATGGCCTCGAGGACTGCTGCATTTCCTGAAATGGATGAAGGAGATCAGCAAATCTGGGCCTTGGAAGGTTGTTCTGCCATCTGGCAGGTCGTGCACGGAGAGATCATGACAGGGCAAGATCAGGGTATGAGGTAGGGCTCGGGTCGGTTTCCCTCCGAGGATTGAGGGCAGCGTACTTTGGATGAGGCCATTGCCGGCGACTTGGAATGGATGTTCAGGATTCGACCGACTTCAGTCGTGTCGATCTCGAACTGTGTGTTTGGATTGGTGTTGTTAGTTGCTCTTGGGCTTGAAAGTTTGCAAAGTGAGGTTGTCAAGTGTCAAGTGTTGAAGAAGGAGAAGTAAAGTCCCAGAGACAAACGAGAAATAATATTTTGGGAGACCAGCCAAGGTGTGTGGCAGAAGGTGCGGGGGAGTGTATCTTGGCTCTGAATAGATGGCTGTGTGATTTTATCACCTCGCTAGTACCCATTGAGGAATCACTGAACATGACCTTGGCCTTGGAAGTATGAGAGGGGCCTCCCTCTATGGCTCTACCTGAATGAACCAAGTAGCCAAACAAGCCTGGAGCGGCCACCGGTTCCAACGCCTTCTCCCCCAGGCCCAGGGGCATCCATCCATTCAATGGCGACAGGTGGAGAGTGTAAGACGAGCCAATTGGTTGGCTCTGTTGCCCGAACTGAGTTGCAGCAAGGAAGAGGAGTGGGAGAGCGCCTGACCTGGCTCATGGGGGGCGTGTCCTTTGTAAACAGTGGGCGTACGATGCGCCCTATTAAGGAACTGGCCAGAGAGAACGTCGCAATCGGACGGCAAACAGGGGCTGAGCCATCTTCCCCTTGTTGGCGACCTGAATAGATAGATAGGTGAGAAGGAGATACGACACGATAGTGCCTGACTCCTTTTATGAAGAGGCAGCTGCAAGTGTATAAACTTCATTGTTGACTTTCAGGTACCTTCTACCAGCGAGAAACAACGACGGGCGAGGGAGACGGGATAAGATATGGTACCTACGGGCGGAAATCCGAGGTACGTATCCCCTCATTCCCCTCCTCGTGGTGCATGAGGCGCTGTGCTTTGCGCTGTGCCCATGATTGGATGCTTGGAAAGGCTTTTCTCGATAAGGTATGAAATGGGTGATGGTTCTCTTTGTGCACCATCATAAAAAGAAGTGCAGATGTGCCAGGGTCCTCTCGTCCGCTGCACAACGTTGTAGCCAGGGGATGAAACTAACCGTTTCCCTGGAGCAGCTGTATCTCACTCAACTCATCAAGGCCCGTCTGGCCTGGACAAACGTTGCCGGTCGACATGGAAGAAGAGTTCAGCGGGAGCATGTCGACCAAGTGCGATAGCAAGGGAGACGTACCGGGTCGCGTTCGGGTTCTCATCGTCCGTTTTTCTTGTTGGGAATCATCAGCAGTCAAATCGCCTCTGCCATGGACAATTCTGGGCTGATTCGTCACCCGACGCGTCCATGTCCTCATCCTCTCGTCGTACATAATACAGTACACGATTTTGTACAGTTCACTCACCTCACTCACCCACAGCACTAGAACTTGCTGCCTGCTCTGGCTGCTCGCTCTCCATTTCCCCAACTTCCGAGACGGGTAGAGTGGACAGTGGCCCCGTGGTCTAGCTTGGCGAGGCCATCCGACGTCCGCTCCAGGCTCAATCGAGATGGGCAATGGAAAGCTCGCACTGGGCGGAGAGGGTGTTGATGAAACGAACGAGGGAGGACTGATTTGGAGATGGACATAGAGTGGGGTGGTGTTGAAGCCTGGGGAATCGAAAGAGGGGCTATACACTCGTACGGTGTGGCCCCGTACTGTACTGTACTGCAAAGGTGCGTGCTCACTCTCTTTCATTCATTTCGCTGAAGCCAAGCATGGCTAGAAGGCGATAACAGACAACTTGAGACCAGACTTATGTGACAAAATATTTAGGATATCTGAGGATTATCTTGGGGAGATTCCATACAACTAGTGGACTGTTTGTATAGACTATATTTCGCCCTGATTCACGGTCTTAGGTTTTCAGATAGGTACCCAAGGTCGCACAGAAGAGTACTGCTCGATGTGTCTCGATGCGCGAGCCACTTTAACCATCGAAAACAATAGCTCGATGCATGTCGATAGCATATTTGGAAATGGCAATACAGTACATACATACATTTCTATGCGGTGATAGCGAACGTGTCTCAGATTATGCTTCCAAGGTCCAGGTGTCCTTCTCGGTGCTCGATTTGATTCGAGAATTGTTTAGCTTTTCTTCATCTCGACCCAGTGACCGACTCATCTTGCATCGGATATTTTAGAAGCGAGCCGAGAATCTTAACCGAGAATCTTACTCCTAGGGATCGATTTGCCCTGCATCGAAACTTTTACTGCCCTCATGGAATAAGCTCTTCCGTCTTCTTGTGGCTTGAGTTCCCCCACGATACAATGAAAGCCTCGATTCCGTTTCTGGACGAGGGCTTGAAGTAAACAGATAAGAGAGACAGTACCTAGCCCTTCAGATCAAGGACGAGAGAACGTAACGAGGCTCTCATGTCTCTCGCTAGCTGTACCAGCTTGAGACGCGTCTAATAACACGTCAGACCAAGGAGCGATGGGTTTGTTTCGAGCCCTGTTGTGTGGAGGTTTGGAAAACCTGTTTCAGTGGCCTTTCACACGTATGTACATAATCCTTTCCCATGGGCCGCCGCATGAAGTTTTTATGTTTTGGGTTTAATTGTGCAGTTAGAATTGTGTACCTGAACGGACTGGATGTTACGTGGAATTTAAACGCGAGCGGCTCACATCAGCCGTATCCAGGTACGAGAGATTAGAGTCCAGCGGTAAATTGAGCATTCACAACCAGTCATTCATCCATGAATGACTTGTAAGAATCATTTTCAAATGCCAATAGGAGACTGTACCAAATCGGCTCATTGCATTAACGTCCTGACCTGACATTGAATGAATCCTCTACCAGTGTCAGTATCCGTACTGCGTATGTACCACTTACACGTGGTGAAGATCCCCGTCGCTTCAGACCTAAACCCTTGACCTAACCCTTGACCCTACTCCTTTTTGGTTTAACGTCCCAACTCAAGCCAAGGTGAGGAGCCCTGATCTGATCAGATAACGCTGTTTCTTCGGTCAACTGATCGCTGGGCTGGGCTGATGTTTTAATGTAGCCCGGCCCGGACATGGTTTTTGTGTCTCTTGTTGTCGGGCAAAAGCTCGTTGGACAGGAGTTCTTATTCGGCAATGGCTGATTCCAGGGCGATCCAAGAAAAAAAGTTTAAGACCCCTTCTTTTCCAACTTTTTTTTTTTTTTTTTTGTCCGGAAAGCAATGACAGCTATTTGCCAGAACTACAAATTCCATGTAGCCTCAAAACTTATTTCTTTGAATGCGTAGGAACGTATTACTATTACTTCATATTAAAGCCTCGCAGAGAACATTCTCGCATTTCGAGTACGAGATTCGTCTCCATGCTCATCATCAGTCACTGGATTGCATTTCCCCGAAATGGACATGGGGCGTGTCTATAACAAGCGCCCAGAAGGTTTAGCTGCATATCCTTTTCATGGGCGTCTCGTCAGCTACGCCTACTACACTGTGGCGCTGTCATCTCGAGTCTGAACTCTGTGGGAACAGTAAAAGGAGATGCCCTGAATTTAGCTGCCACCGCAATCTTTAGCCTCTAGAGCGCAACTAAGGCGCAGCGCGGAGGCTGCAGGCATCACTAATTAGAGAGGAGAGCTGAAAAGGGAACCGTGCTCAGCAGGGTAAAAGAAGTTGGTCGGCTTACTGCTCAGTTGAAAGATGGTATGGTCTCTTTGACGACACGCAATGCACTGTGCCTCTTTTCGATTTGTGTTTGGCTTCTTGAAGAAAGGAGCCAGATTAACCAGATTCTCACGTAATAAGGGAAGAGGCGGAGAGGCAAATGGGATGCGGGTGTGTATATGCCAACGTAACAAAGAACCCGAGCGATGGAAGATGATACCTCAGAAGGAGGAGAAGCTGTTGCAGTGTCCCAATGGCCATTGCTTTGCGGCAATTAGCTGCACGTAACGTCGAATCCTATGGCTCTCTCTAGTCGCAGTTGCATTTTACATTCGCTGTTCGATAGGATAGGTTCGTGATATTCAGCCAGGATTGTAGAGATACTGTACACTTTGTTTGTTACCCCTCAAATGGCTAAGATCATCCCGTCTATGTTCTAAGCCTGTCCTGGATGATTGACCGGTCTCACCTGACAAGCCTACCGATTGCTGGTCACAAGGACCATCAGGAGGAGGTATCACATCGTGGGGAAGAAACCTTGACATGTCTACGTATTCCTGTTGTGCGCATACATAGATAAGTACACATCCAGTACGTACAGTGCTGGTGATAGTTGTGGAAAGGTGTAACATTAAATGTTGGACTGCCGGGTTTCTTGGTCCAGTCTATCGAGATCTCTCTTGTTTCTGTAATTGTTGATTTAATTTTGCAAAACATGAGTTGGAATGTTGACTCGATCAAAAGCAAACCAAGGCACAAAGTCCATTTTTAGCACTCAAGATTTATGTACAACATGTTCCTGACTATCCTCCGAGACCACTACTCTCTTGAGATAGGGCTTCGACGATCAATTTGAATCCCAGCTCACGTCGGAAAAAAACTGCCAATGAAGCTATGCCCTTCAATGCCAATTTTTGGCAACCATTGGGCTTTGACACATGGAGCTACCAGTAATGATCTGGAGCATTGATCGGAATGGTCACATTATTCCTCGGTGGCTTTGTACAGTGTCTTTCTTACACAAACAATGCCGAAGTATAGTAGCTTTGAGAATTGGTAACAAGATTTCAACTTTTTTTCTTCTTATTTCAAGTTTGTGATACAATGACGCCATCAAATGGTCTCCCCTTGCCATGGAACCCTTGTCGAAGGCCATCATGCCGTGGAATCTTTGACCATTTCTTCTCATGTCGATTGCTCATTGACTTTTTGATTTTTTCTGACGTATGATGTAACTCTGACATGAAAGCGAACAACAAGCAAAATACATAAAAATAAACATGCTCAAATTGGTGTGGGAAAAAAGATGGATTCCCTATAGCAAAGACTCCATCCATCAGAGCCTCAGAGTGGAATTTTGGGACGCATTGGGAGCTTCTGAGCTTACCTGGACAAAGCCAATCAGACTCAGCAAACATTCCTCCACAGTTTACCAATCTCGATCTTCGATCCTGTCTTGGCTAGGCAAAGGATTGAAGAGAAAAACTCCCTCACTGCCGTGCGAGTATGCCGGTCATTGGCCAACTCTGAGACATTGGCACGAGGGCGTCGAGAATGCCTGCTGTACAGTACAGTGCATTGCATCTCAGTGCATTGTAGCGCAACAATGGCCTGAGTCCAGTGCTCCCTCTCGTCCTGGATGTCTGTTCTGCAATGCAAATCACTGGCCAGCCGCCTGCACTATGGCGATCCGGGGTGCTTGATAAGGCACAAGCACCAGCACCAAACAAAGACCGGCTCTCCCAAGACCCGCTGCCCGGTTCACAGGCTTTTCCCTATTGGAGTATGGTTCTACTCAAGAGGCTTAGCCGGCTTCATGACAGCTGGGGCCCGGGTGGATTCGTGATACGCCAGAAACACGCAGTT
The DNA here is from genome assembly GCA_013396035.1 of Fusarium pseudocircinatum. Lineage (NCBI taxonomy): Eukaryota > Fungi > Ascomycota > Sordariomycetes > Hypocreales > Nectriaceae > Fusarium > Fusarium pseudocircinatum. The sequence goes on from JAAOAS010000190.1 coordinate 14,649, forward strand.
CAGTCCAGTTCACCAACCCAACAATAACCTCTTCCCCGGGGGCAGAAGACCTAACACTAATCCAAAAGGGTTCGATGCAGATGGAATGTTCGGTCACGACCTTTGGTCTACAGGGCAACATTGAGCGGGTTGAAAGTGGATGATACAGAGTTATTCATGGATGGTATAATATGTATGAGCTGCAACGACCTAGACGACCCAGAATATCATCCTATTCGGACCTTTGAATCCACTCCTCTGTAAGGGAACTCAGCGTACTCAGTGCTGTACGGTACGGCGGTTACGGACAACAGACAGCCGATTCGTACAGCACATACCGTACCGCGGCTTAACTCGTACCACCGGCACTTGGAATTCGATGCCGCCTATTGCTGTCGGTTCAGAGCGGCAGTGAAGCCCGAAGCTCCGTCTCCGTGAGAACCTATTTGCTGTCCTGTACTGTCGCCGAGGCTTTCCCCGCCTTCACTGGATTTACCTACTATTACCCCTCTATCACGACGCGGCCGCTGATATGGATATGGTTGAGCGGGACTCGCACATATAGCGCCGACAATACACACAGGGGGGTGCGTGCTTTAACACTTGCATCACAGCAGGGATTCTAATGAGAATGTGGATATTCCTCTCAGTATCCGTCTTGATAAGAATGGGGAAATTCATGCCTCAGTCTACTGTACTAGAAGACTGACAAAGAGTGTTTGAAGGATGTCTGGACAATGCTACTTGACATGTTACAAGAATCAAGGGCAACGTAAGCATGTTGGGCGTTATTATGTTCCTGAGCTGTTCCTGCATGACATGGAAGCTCCGTCCACGTGGTATCATATCATTGTGTTTTGGAATCTCCCTCACATCCGGCCCAACACGAAGACATGACAAGGATTCCCATCACTGTGATCAGCCATTAACTGCTACAGACGTTCCCAATGCCATGGTCTAGTCTGCCAGCTCCCGTAGATCAGCAATGCTTATCGGGCTCGGCCAGTTTAGAACATGGGACGAAGGAATGTTGGGAGGGGACCCTGCCTCGGCGACGAGCCCTACGATGAGCCCTACGACGGGTGCCCGAATTCCTTGGTTCCTTGATTCTTATTCCAGAAACGCGATAACCTTTTTTTCACTAATTAAGCTCTGTGGCTTGACTATTGTCGGCTGTAAGTTAAGTTGTTAATGAGGCTTGACTGGATACTACGGATGGAGGCCACGTATTGCCCTGAAATGCAAATTCAGGTAAGTCATGGCGTGCTAATCTGAAGATATGAGCTCAAAAAGGTTATTATTTGCAATTCACCGTAAGTTTCGTCAACAAATAAGGTCTATGGCCTGTAGTTTCGCAAGTGTAGTCATAAATTGGTGACGAACAGTCACTGCCGATATCGGAGCCCTAGCTTCGAATTGTAAGAGTACCCTTTTGTCTTGTGAAAGCGTGAGGGTATTGTAAGAAGCTTCTGCACTTCAGTGAATGACCTACAGAGGATTTCGGTCTTTAATTATGTTGTATTTATGGCCGGCAATAACGAGCTTCATCTTCTGTGGCAGAAGCCTTCATACCTGGTATCTGCCGTGTTCCTGAAGAGACGCTGATCATGACATCAACTCGCTCATAAGCCACAGCAACGAAATCAGAGGCTTTTCCAGAGACATCTCGTGTTAATTAGCAAAGATAACCATATCCTGCAAACAAATAATTATTATAATAATGTCTGCTGCCTGTATCTAAAGCATAAGTCACACACAGGAGACGGAACATAGCCGCGCCGCAAGATCTACAGCCTAGCTCATGTACCCCAGATCAATTAAAACAACGTTAGTTTCGATTTCCGGCGGGCGCTGGAGCCTTTCCCATGTCCAAATGGGTTGACACACGGAAAAGAGAGTCAAGATAGCGAGATGCGTAACACTTCTGAGGCCACTTGTAACAGAACTATACCTTACAAGACCACCCCCCACGCTGGCCAGTGGCGTAGTGACGACTGTATTTTAATAATTTGTGAGACTTAAAGAGTGAGGGAAATACTTTTTTCTATGCTTTTTCTTTTCTTTTGGAGAGTAAAAGCCAAATCTGTTGTTACTGCGACGACATAGTTTCCGAGCATTCGATGCGCATATCTAAGCCTCACACAATATAAACAACATCACAAAATGCCTGATCAGGACGTATATCGCAAAGTCGGCCGAGGCGGTGCCGGTAATTTCGTATCAAGCAAACCTGAAGATGCCGCCAACGTAAGCTGACCTTGCTCAATCATCTGCTCAGTATCTCACACTCTCAGGCCGATCTCGAAGCACATA
>JAAOAS010000191.1:0-40522 GCA_013396035.1 Fusarium pseudocircinatum
AGGAAGAGATAGAGGAGGAGGAAGGGTAAGAGGGGGAGAAGGGAGAGTGAGAGAGAGAGGGAAACGGGGGAAGAGGAAAAGAGAAAGAAAGAAGAAGAGAGTGGAGGGGGCGAGGTTTATAGTCGCTGAAGAGGAGGAAAGAGCACGTCTCGACGCTCCAGCTTCGCTGATGGAGAGCAAGAAGCTGTGTCGATTCGTTTGGAGCGCTGCTACCTTGATCAGCATGACTGTGTGGGATATTCAGGGGTCAGGCGACTTGCGTAATGTGCGGCAGTCAGCCTAGAACGCAAGAGAAGGTACGGATGGTCTTCGTTTCGTTCTTGTGCCTCGCAGCCCGGCCTGGGGCTGTCAGCGTAGTGGATTTCAGGCAGGTCCTGGGCGGGAGTGGTCGAACGGTTACAGATATCCTAGCCTTACAATAGACAGCGGTGCTTGCACTTGGTTCTTGCCGCCACTGCAGTGGAAAGCACTTTGTGGTTGCCAAGATAAGCGTCAACTGGGACTGCGAGACTTACTGTGACGTACTCTGCTGTTGCTGTAGTGGTAGCGTGGGGAGAATCCGAAAGAGCACTACGCCCAGTTATTGACGCCCAGTCGTACTGGACCTTTGAAATTTACTGGACTGTGTATTTTGGTGTTGGAATCTTACAGGTTCGGAGGGACAAGAATTTTGGAAGGCTGGTTGCTTTGGTATTGGCGAGTGTCCATGCTGCATCATTGCGTGGGAAAATAATTCTGGCCCATTGCACTGACACTGCTCAATATTTTCGGACCGAACAGCACAACAACGCAGTTGCTTATTGAATGACAATGTAACGAACAACCACTTTCACTATTGGTGAACATTGTCGACATTCTTTGGGGAATTTCGAACAGCCCTCCCCCAAAGACGTGTTCGTCTCGGCTTGTTCTCTTCGCAACCGGGCGATGGAGGCGGTACCCAAGTGTGCAAGTCAACGATGCCCTTCTTTCCTTCTTCTCTGCTAATAGCATAACATCCTGTCCCAGAGCTATCTAACCTCGTGGCAAACCTTTCCTCGTCGTATGATCCCAGAGACAGAAGATATTCGAAAGGCGCACACAACGAACCGAACGAGTCAAGAATACTTCGAGCCCCGAGCACCTAGACAGTGGCCGTTGATGCCATCAAGATCACACTACAAGATCGAAATCGACCGAGAATTGCCAAGCACCGAGCTGCGCATATACGAATAGGGGTACGTCGAAAAGCGCGAGTTCTCGCTCCCACGTTACATTCGACCGAACTCCATCCTCTCTCGACATGACACCTACTTGCATGTGAAAACGAACTATTGGTTCTTGTTGGGACAGAGAAAAGAATTTCAGCAATCGTTATCGGGCAACTCAATACCCCTTTACTGCGAGAGCCAGCGTAACCTGTTTTCGTTGCAAGTTCGCCGAAGCGAATGAGTCAACGAGCAAAATCAACGAAACTTTTACGTGAGGTTATCCGGGAATAAATAGTCTTTGTCACTGGTTGAATGCAGTTGGTCGTCAAGTGGCGGTTATTTCCGAGCAGTCGGAATGATCCATCGAAAAAGGCAACTTCCGCCCTGTCAGGCCATGACCAGATCTTGTCTTATCTGTATTTCTAGATTATCAGGTAGTATTCTAGATCTGCTGAGACTACCGGCATGCGGCAGTGTCAAGAGACGGTGTCTGACGAGTTGGGGAGATGGTCAAAAAGTTGCAAAACAACTGCCGTATCCGGTCTAGTCGCAATCCCCGCCCGGGTCCGGCCATAGGTGAGACGCGAGGACCGTTGAGCAAGAGGTAGAAACTTAGACTGTACAATAAGAGATTCTTTCCAAATATTGCCTACTACAGAACGCAATTGCCTGCAATCATCGTTCGATTTAACCTTGATCTGTAATTGTGGCTCTTGCTTCTACGCCGCACTCCCAGAAGCGGAAGTCTGCCTCACTCTTATACGTTGATCGGCTGAACCCTTGTCCTGGCCTTTCATTCCTACCTGCACTGTTGACTGACTGACTGACTTCCTTTTTCCCTACGTATATACGCGGAGTACCCCATGGCTCCAGGAAGTAAAAAGAAGGGGAAAAGAGTACCTTCTGGACCTGTTGCCGACAAGCCTTGTCATAACTGTCGACGTCGAAGACTGCGCTGTGATCGTCAACTCCCCCACTGCGCAAAGTGCGACGCCAAAGGCGTTGAGTGCCTGGGCTATTCTCAGATCTTTCAGTGGACGGGTGCTGTTGCTTCAAGGGGAAGACTCGCTGGTCAGCAGTCCAGCGCTGCCTTGTACTCCCCAGCACGTCCTTCTACTGCCCGCTCGAGAGCATCGTTATCTTCTGTTTCTTCCCTCTCATCAAACTCACCTGCATCTACTTCCTCCGCCTCATCCGTCGCTTCGCCATCTGTTCCTTCATCTTCACCCGCCTTTATTGCCCCAAGCCTTTCTCAAGTCGAGGAGGTTACAGAAACGTCAGAAGCCGAGTCTGGATCGGAAATAGACCTGTTCAATGACATCGATAACAATGTCGACGATGAGAACGATGAAGAAGATGATGCTGCGACCCCCCTAGCGAGTGGTGATACACAACTCGTCTGTACCACCATCCACAACCAGAACCATCCCCTGGCATCGGAAACGTCGACTCCGTGGGTGCTCGTCGATCCCTTGTACCAAGACATTACGAGCAACCACAGACAGTATCTCGCTTATTGTAAGTTTCCCAGGAATTCATTGGTTAGAGAAACAAGAGAGACATGGCTGACAAGCACGACCAGTTGATGCGCGGCTCAGTCGAGATTTTGTAGCCTACGACGTGCCCGACAACCCCTTTCGAAATCTACTCAAATTCACTCAGGCCCACCCTCTGCTACGTCAGGTCATCATCGCCGCCTCGGCAACGCACATGTACAACCGCTCTCGCCCGTGGCTGTCCTCGGACTCCCTAGAAAGAGGTCTTGGCCCGAGGAATCTGCTCATGGATGCTCTCGAGGCTAAGCATCAGGTGTTGCGCATGTTGCCATCTGCCCTGCAGAGTATTGAGTCTATCGGCGGTGACATTGTCCTGGCGGCGATTCTCTTCCTAATCAATGTAGAGCTGATAGAGTCTGGTAAACACAACTGGAAGGCTCACTTTGATGGCGCTGGGAAGATCATGAAGTTGCTTGGGCCTGTTTCTGATGTGGACGAGAGCTTGAGGGACTACATTGTATCTGACTGCTTCATGTGCGTGATCTTTATACCTGCCGCCACCTCCTATTGCTAACATTTGCCAGATATTACATCCTGGAGTCAACGTTTCGACCAACAGATTCAGGCTCACACTCATATTTTGAATCATGTCAAGCGCTCCAGATACTGGGCAAAACCACGAACAGCTACTACTGCTGCCCACCGCAGCTCCTCGAAATTATGCTAATAGCAGCTCGACTTTCCAACACAAAACCGGACGATGTGGTCTCGGCTCACATGGTCACTGCCGCTGGAGCAGCATTACTAGACCGTGCTAGGAATTTCGACGTTATACCGTGGGCGCAAGACATCGACCTCAGCACCATCCCTCCTACCGAGCAAGACCCAGTGTTAAGTCGATTTAGAGTCGCAACATCCCATCGGCTAGCCATCTGTCTCTACATCCTCCATGCGATACCCGCCGTGGGAGCTTGGGTTGGTGAAGATCTCGCAGACACGATATTTGCCGAACTACATCAAGTGCTGAGCATTATTCCCGATGACGATACGAACTTCAAAGCTACAACATGGGTTACGTTTGTGTTTGGTGCGTGTGCTAGGACGCCGGAGATGAAGGACTGGGTTACTGTTCAGATCAAGAAACTTATGCTTGAGTCACCTTGGGGATTCTTATATGCAGCGCGAGATGCTCTGCAGATGTTATGGAGCGTTCAGGCTGAGGGGATGCCGATGACGAGCTGGGTGCAGACGTTGAGGGATCTCCATATGGACTTTTTGATTGTTTGAAGACAGGGCATGCGTCAACAGCATGGTTAGGGAAGAACTCGAAGGCCTGATCAGCAAGGGGGCTGGAAAGCCACTAGAAACCCCTGTTCTCAGGTGTTTGACACATATTTGACGTTTTCCCACGATCCGGGTCTGGCGTTCATTGGGATTTTCAACTGGGTATACCAAGGTGGACGCCAACAGGGGCGGCTTAGGATCCAGGAGTATATTTGGTATGGGGCTCAGCAGACTGAGCACTGGACGATTATCTACGGCGCTATGATCTACGATTTATACTCTTCCATTGTATTGACGTACGCTTCCAGAAGAGACATAATTCCTTGCAACTATTTTCACTGACAAGTGATGTTCACGTCTACCGGCGTCTTACTCAGCTCCCCTAACAGCAGCTTTCTAGCCGATGAGCCTGCAATGCTTTTTCTCAGCCCCAACAAGGCCTATCAGACCCCCACCATTGCAAGATGCCTATTTTCGGAACTCTGGGGCTTAGTAACCACGGTCAGCTCGAGGTTGTACACTCCCCTCGACCGAGTATGTCACACAGTCCCCACCTTGACTGCCCCTGACTGACGGCTTTCGGAGAACATGTGCCCCGGAGAGATGGGCTGAAACAACTGTACCAGGTGGTTCTTTGCTTGGGGCACGCCTTGTAGTTTCGGGCTGCCACATTGTCGCGCAGACGGACAGATGTCGGATGGCCTCCGGTTCCCGCTGGTGATGGCACGAGGGTTTAATATGAAGGTTTAAGGTTATTGGATTTGTTGGGATGACATGCTTGTGCCGGAGACTGGGCATTGAACGAAATGGGGTGATAGCACGGAGGATTTTGCAATCATGCTTCATCCAAAAGACGAGAACAGTCATGTCTATCCTGTCTTATTGTTGTAGGATGGTGAGGCTTGGTCAAGCAGAATGTGTGTCTGGATAATTCGAGGCCAAAAGTCCGAAGCAAACATCTATGAATACTTTCCAATGGCCAGACACTCGGTATCTGTGTGCATCTGGCAGAGGCATCACAGGTGAAGGATAAAGTAGTCGGTAATAATATATCAAGTTTGACACTGGCTCTACCAGGTCCTATATCTAGATAGTCGAAAGCTATGGATTTGTTTGTGAAAGACTCATTCACATAAAAGTATCGCCATAGAATAAAACATTTGCTCCCCTCTGATATCTCGCATCGTTTACGCCAGTGCGTTGACCCGTTACTTGGTTCCCATCCCATATTATAGCGTCATCATAGCAATAGCAGCTTTAACCTTCCCCCATTAGCTGCCAGATATTTGCCCAAAATTCATCAAACACACAAAGATCAAACAGCACCATATACGCCACTTTTACCTCTTGGCTGCCACTCGGCAGCCGTTCTTCGAACACAACGCTAAAGCATACAACTCCATCCACTCCTCGTCATCCCTCGACTCGATCTCACTATAAGCCTGCGCCATCCTCGCCACAACGTAATGCGTTTCCAGAAGAGCGTACTGTTCTATAATCCAACGTTAGCGTTCATCATCCCACATTTTCCCAAGACTTACGACCAATACACGCTCGAGCACCGCCATTGAAGGGCAAATATCCCCAGCCAGGTCTCAGATCCTTCCACCTCTCAGGCGCAAACTCTTCGGCCTTGGGGCCGAAAACATCCTCGTTGCGATGCATGGCGTATACGTTGTAGAACATGGCTGTTCCCTTGGGAACGAAGAGTGGTGACTCTCCGTCGATACCGCCGCCCCGGGGGATGGTGGTGTCTCGCACTGCGACTCGGGCGTTGGTGGGGATGACAGGATGCAGCCTCAACGCTATTTGGCTGTGAGAAACGGTTTAGGGTTGAGATTCGCAGGGGTGGGCTTACATTCGTTGACACACCATTTTAGGTAGGTCATGTCTTTTAGCTGACTTGCAGTAGGGGGCTCTTGGCCAGCAACACTTAGAACCTCGCCTCGGAGCTTTGCATAGATCTCAGGCTTCTTGGCCAGGAAGAAGAACAGATTACCGAGAAGACCTGATGTAGTGTCCCTACTTGCAAGTAGGATGTGTAGGATATGATGACCGAGCGCCGTTCTGTCAACCGCTACATCCATCATCTCTGTCAGGAAACTGCTGCCTGAGCCATCTTCAGACTTATTCAGGGACTCTTGAATGAAAGCATCGAGATACTCGTACACCCTCTTTCTCGCCTTCTTAGCTGCAAAGTTGAATTTGAGGGAGTGGAGTGGGCCAAGTTGCATTTGTTGGATGATCTCTTCGGAGCAAACCATATAATCATCGACAAACTGCTGTTCCCGAGTGTGATCTGCATTTTGGATGAGCATATTGGTTGAGTGTCCCATGAGGAATTCCGTGGAGACGTCCATGGTAAGAGCCAGGAAAAGAGGCTGGAGATCAGCTTCTGAGCCATCGGTAGGGACGTGCTGGAGGAAGGATTGGAAGTTTCGTTCGAGAGTGTCTAGAAAGGGAGCGGGATTGTCTTTCCTGAAACTTTGTCTCAGTACAGCCCGGGCTTGCTTCCAAGGATGTCCTGATAGAACGAAGATGCCCTGGCCAAAGATATGACCAATGACTGAAGTTCGAAACTCGGGAAGATCAAAGTCATGATATGCAGTGGCAAGGATATGTTTGATGTTCTGGGGATCGCAAGTGTAGACGCATTGCCAAGACCACCTCTTCTCGATGTAAGTAGTACCCATCTCCTTGAAGGCTTGCCATGTACTGTCGAGATATCGTTCAGGGGACTTTTCAAAGAAGATCTTGTAGAGGAAATCGAAACCAATAATGGGATCATTTACGGCCACTTTGCTTGTAGCTTCTTTACAGCCCTGAGCTTGTGCAAGTCTCCATCTTCGAAGATATGCCTCAAGTACACGAAGAGGGACAGGGAGAAAGAGAAGACCGATAGTGGCAAGCAGATGCTGCTCCAGAAACTTGAACAGTAACAGACTGAACATGATGAAAGAGGCTGAAGTTGACAGTCTCAGGGGAGTGCAAGTCGGATTGATAGAAGTGGAAGGAGGCTTGGCCAGCCACGTCCAAAGGGCGAACAGAGAGGTAAAAGTACAGCAAAGGAACCAAGTAAAAGCCCTCAAATTATCCCCGAACTTTTGGATCAATGTCCCAGATCTAGAGCACAAGAAGTAAGGGGACATACAATGCGTACGCCCCCTTTTATTGAGGTCGACCATGCGGATCGCTTCCCGGGCATTGCCTTGTCATGTATTGTATTGTATCGTGCTGTTTTGGTTGGGCTGCTCATCGTCGTGCAGTCCCAGGCGCCACGATATAATCCCATTATTCCAAAAACAGAGCTCGAAGCAACCCCGGAGCCTGTCCATTACGACGATATACACTCTATGAGCGTTTATTGGAGCTGTTGGCTCTCCAATCAAGCCGTCTATTTAGGGTAAGGCTTAGAATAGGATCCCTAGTATACGCTGCCCCCACAACAGACAGACGTGTGCTGTCTGCTGTCGCTGTCACTAACAATACCACCTGCAGTGCGACGGAGAATCAAGAAGCCCGAATCATGGGTCTTTATTCATTGATCATTATCCTCCAAGTAACATCAGGACCTGGCGTGGATCGAAGGGGCGATAGGATACTCAGGCTTGTATCAGGAGAGCAACTCACACACCGGCTGTGCTAATAATTCCTTGGTCGGTTGATATGATCAGCTGAGGATATTGCATTCTCTGTCCTAAGAAGTCAGCGCCACTGGTGACACGAATGATGACGGGTTCTATCTTGGTCAGGGGTATGGGAGGAACCCGGGAACTGACAGCGATGCATGAGCATGAGCATGGGGATGAGCATGAGCACGAAGCATGAACACACTTAGGCAAGGCAAGATTTCAGATGCGGCACAGACCGAGACAGCGTAATGTATCTCACCATGAGACATTGACAATTTACAGGAGCTTTGCAGAAGTTGTGCCATGTCAAGATACACTCCAAGATTTAGGCCCGAATACCTCGGCACAGTAAATACTACCCATGCTGATATGCAGATTGAGGCTTTTGGGACCTAGACACCTGCCTAATTCTATGTCTACCTTGGCCACACCAACAGAGACCGCAGAGGAGAAACTATAACTAATGGAGACACGACTGCACTCGAGGTTACAGAATAGTAATATCCTCTGTCTTGATATGTCTTGCCCATCAATGTCTTAGTATGAGGACTGGATCTTGTCTTGTCTGCCGCTAGTAACCCGCAATGTTTTAGTCTGGCTTGTGGAGAATGTCGTCGTGTTTAACTACTGCATGTCATTGTCATAAATATCTTTTTAGGCGAGGCGAAGGCGGCTCGGGACGGGACACTCGGAGGTTGACCGTTTTTCTTCCAAGGGTCTCCCCTGAAGAGAGTGAGGCTTTAAAGGTCAGTTGCCAGTACTCAAGGTTTACAAGGGCATGGGTGCATACTGTAGGTAGAGGTGGAAAATAACATGGAGCAGTCGGGCGAGCCCCAGGATCTGGGACTGATAAGAGTCAGGATTCGTGATATGTCAATATCAGATTGAAACAATTGGAAACGTGAAGAATTGATGTTCCGGCTGACAACAAGCAAGGCAGAAGCCGACTCACGGCAGATTACGGCGATCATCCTGTTTCTCAAACGTCCGGATTAGTACTATTGTCTCAGATATAATGTCTGAGTTCGTACTTGTCCAAGCACGCACACGCCCACGCCCCGTGCTCAAAGATCCTGCAACCTGAAAGGGTCATGGACAAGACAACAACAACAGAGCAGAAGCAGAAGCAAGACCCCGGGAGAGCTGATGTCGTGCTTCCAGACGATAATACATGCGGTTCGGTCGTTGGCTCACAGGGCGAGTGGCTGTAGACCTGAGGCAGTGATTGGACCGGGAGCGCCATCTGTGCTACTGTTATGAGCTCTCTCCGACGTGTACAGTGTCAGCCGGGTTCGGGCGGACCAAGCTGTCGGATCCTTCTATTTTCTGCTGTGGTTTGTTGTATGTACCTACCTGTGTTGAGGTTGCATTGAACTCTTTTCAAATGATCTTACATGGTGAACGAGTCAAGCCAGTCTCGTAGTGCAGTGTTGGTGGTGCCTAGTGAGTAGTGTTGGCCCTTAGTGTCGAATTGGGTAGATGCTGTACGCTCTGAGGACTGTCTGCTTTTGGTTTTCAGCAGGTATGTTCTAGGGATCGTATTTAACCCTGCAATATTCCCTTCATGACCCTTTGCTCTAGTGTAGGTATGCTGATCATCTCTTGTTGGTCTCTGTACCACTTACATGCGTGTTCAATATTCGTCTTTTGATTCAGCCTCTTTTTTTCCCTCCTGCCTTCTCTCCCCCGTCCTTCCCTTTCCTTACCCTGACCGTTCTCACGCGTTGCTTTTTCTTCACCTAAACACCATAACTACTACCTACACTACACCTCTTGGCCCACCCACACTATGGAGCCAATTGTCTCACAGGATGGTAACTCGATCGACGCCTCAAACGACGAGTCTACTATTTCCGAAGTATTTGGTCATCCTATTCTCGACTTGCATCTTGCCCTTTGGGATCTTTTCCAAGATGCTGCCCATTTGAGCCCAGACGCAGATGCCATTGTCTCGCTTTGGCAACCACACAATCACTTGTCAAACGACCAACACCAGGCGCCCCCTGGCACTAACGAGCAGCCATACCTAAGATGGAGCTATTCGCAGCTGAAGGACAAGACAGAACGACTCGCCGAATCCCTAGGGAAGTTGGGTTGTCGAGAGGGTATGCGACTAGCCGTCGTTCTTGGCAACTGTGCTGAATGGGGTCTCTTCTTCTGGGCAGCGGCCAAGCTTCGCATGGCTTTTGTGCCTCTTGATGCAGCCGTTCCTCTAGTTGCAAAGAAGACGATACTGTCCGTCAAGCCACAGGTGTTGGTGGCACAAGATGTAGACGTTGCAAAGGCGCTCGACCTTTCGGACGCCCGGATTTCACAATCCAGTATATGTATACTGTGTACAGAGAGCGACCTTGAAAGCTGGCTCACGCTGTCCGATCTTCTGAAGCCTGCAGAGAAACTAGACTCGACACACGGGATCACAGATCGTGTTGATTACAACCAAGACGAAGACCCAGCACTGATCATCTTCACAAGCGGAACAACAGGCGAGCCCAAAGGATGTTGGCACACGAACCGCAACCTCATCTCCCAGTGCTGCGACTTTGACCCCGAAGTCAACGCCATGGGGCCGTTGAGATGGCTTATCCACACACCCGTCTCGCACGTCTTCGCCATCAACAACGCTCTTCGCGCATGGCGCTGGAGTGGCACTGCTGTGTTTCCCTCCAAGTCTTTCAACGTGGATGCCACTCTCAAGGCCCTTGTGCAAGAGCAGTGTTCCATCATGTCAGCCACTCCCACCCTCGTCAAAGCCCTCATGGCGCATCCCAACTTTCCCAGTGCAGATCAACTCGATCTTCGTATTGTCACCATCGGCGGTACGTCCATCGGCGCTGAAGACATCCGGCTCTGTCGCGACGTTTTGGGTGCCCAGATGGCCATTCAAGTCTTTGGCATGAGCGAGGGCGCTCCCATCATCACCTGGCAGCGATACGACCCTGATCTGGTAGACGGTTGGCATCCTGGTGTCGGCAAGGTTCTTCCAGGAGCGGCAGTGAGGATCTGCCGGCCCGAAACACGGGAAATACTACCTCGATCGGAGATCGGAGAATTGCACATTGGCGGGACATCTGTCATTACGAAATATTTCAACAGGGGTGCTGATGGGTCCATGTATACTGATGAAACGGGCAACTGGCTAGCCACTGGAGACCAAGCCAGGATCGACGAAAAGGGCGTCGTGTATATCCTTGGCCGGTACAAGGATTTGATTATTCGTGGCGCAGAGAACATTTATCCTATCAACATCGAGCGGGAACTCCAGCAACTCGATGGCTTGCAGGTAGGTTGAACATAAATCCATGCATTCCCTGTGTCTAACTCTCCAGCAGGTTCAAGTCATCGGAGTACCAGACGATCTTGCTGGTCAAGTCCCCGTTGCTATCGTCGTTTTACCCCAAGACATGACTAAAGCGCAACTCATGGAAAAAGCAAGGAAAGCCGACCACCGTTATGCCCTCGACAGCGTTTACACCCTACAAGAGCTGGGACTAGAAAGGTTCCCATTGACAGCTCTCGGCAAAGTCAAGAAACAACAGCTCAAAGCACGAGTGTTGGAGCATCGACAAGCGGACAGCACAACCGAGACTCAACTCAGCAATGGAGCATCGACACCACCCTTCGTCGACAAGTTGCTTGGCATCTGTGAGCAACTCACTGGTACTCGACCCTTGGTAACAGAGAGTTTCAAGTATCTCGCCGATAGCATTACTTTGCTGCGCTACTGTGACCATGTTCTTCGTATCTGTGGCCAAAGACTCTACCTGCAAGACTTCGTCGAGAACGATACAATCGAAAAGCAAGCGCATCTTCTATTGTCTCGAAAGCTACAACAAGCTCACCTTGTCATTACCCTAGAAGTCCCCAAGTACAATCCGCCCTCGTCCAAGCAACAAGCTCGAACCTCCAGCTCCAGCTCCGGATTTGCGAGTAGCCCTCCTGAAGAGAAGGACACGTTCTTCTTTGCCAAACGAGCGGTAGTACGTGCAGGCTTCTCCCCTTCCGACATCGAAGACGTGCTACCGATCAGACACTCGCTCCATCGGACGGCGATTGGGTCACGGCCGCAGTCCTACCACAACCGCATGGTGTTTCGCGTCTGCAACGTTGCGCAGCATCAAATTCTGCGCGCCCTGCAAAAGGCGCTGGACTCGAGACCGATGCTCAGGACGATTGTGTTCCCTGCCTCGAATCGTGTTCCGTTTCACGCTGTTCTTGTAACCAGTTCCGCACTACTTGATCAGCTCATTCACGAGGTCGAGGTCGACTCTGAGGGCGATGCGTGGAACATTTTCAGAGATGACTCTACACAGGCTCATTCGTCGCCTTTTATGTTTCAAATTGATGTTGTAAGAACCATGTCAGATGGCCAGCTGTTTCTGAGTTTCTCTTTCAATCACTCTGTTATTGATGCGCTTTCGATCACTCAATGGTACCACGAGCTTGATCACTGGATTCAAGACATTAATACCGATATCCCAGCCTTGACTCCATTTCGATTATTCTCCGATCTTTTCACGCAGTATGAAGACAGCGAGCCTGCACGAAAGAACATCGCATTTCATACAAGCAGACTTCGCGGCATCTCTCGCTTCAGCGGCGCCTTGTGGCCACCTCAGAAAGCGCCTGGCCTGTTGATTGCCAACGACGAAGGCTCTCCGCTTATAAAGGAGCGTCGCCAAGTTCGTGAAAAGGTCTGGAATGGCCAGTGGGATACTCGCGCACACGAGTTCCAATACCCACGTTCTGGTCGAGTTCTTGCATTGTCAAGTCTCACAAAACTGCAGGATGAATACAACATTCATCCGTCACTTTTCACCAAGAGCGCTATAGTTCTGTTCAATGTTCTCCAGACTGGTTCATCCCACGCACTGCTCAACGTCTGGGAGAGTGGACGCTCTTGGCCTTTCATCCCGAAGTGGATGGACAAGCTTCTTCCGCCAGCAATGAGTATTGATGGTCCTACCGTTCAGTGGGTGCTGAACATGACTGAAGTGGCTCGTAACGAGACTATGCTCGAGTTCCTCCGGCGCATGTTGGCTGAGAGTGAAGAGACAAAGGAACACGAACATGTTCCCTGGAACAAGGTTGTTCAAAACCTCAGTGACGAAGGGCCAGCTGCAGTCGATGCATCATTCAGACAGTCTTTCGTTTGGGATATTTCCCTAGCCATGAGTCTTGCAAAAGGACCCCAATCCAATTTCACTTCTCTCGAGCCCCTTGCTCGCTATGACTGGCCAGACTGGTAAGCCTAAGCCATTCTACTCGTGGACCTACAACTAACACGTTGGATAGTGGATTTTTCTGGAACGCGTTTATGATTGATTCAATCAACCTGTATTTTATTGCTTCTTGGGACACGGCGCAAATGAACGACAAGGAGGTCGAACGACACTGCGATGATTTGTCGGATGTAATGAGAAAAATGTGCGATGAAGGCAACTGGGACAAGAAGTTGAGCGACGTGTTTCGACTATGAGTAATGATGGGATACAGATGGGAATATGAAGGAGTTTTTCGGGGTATGGCATTGGGCGTGATGCTTCAAGCATATGAGAGTTATGACGGGTATCATGATGGGGTCACTGCAGAATATTAGGAGGCTTTGTCAATGTCTTTGTTGTCATTTATTTCGTAATCGTTTACATTTGAGGTCCAAATTCATGTCAATTTGTTCTATCCAGGCATCGAAGGGCAAGTCTACGTCCTTTAAACACCAATGCTATACATGTCTAGGCCTGAGCGAGAAAAGTAGATCTCAGCAACCAGCCCGTTTCTTTCTTACACAAAGGGACCATTCAATCATCTCAGCCTTGACGGTCCTGACTCATAGATGAGTTCTCCGAGCTCTTGGGGTCCCGTTTCCAATATGAAGGATGAAGAGGACTCACTCCCCGGTTCGGATCAGGCCGGAACGTCGTCAGTTTTCTGAAGCGCGCAGTCCCGGTAAGTGGTTCAGGAACCGTTTCGGGAGCCCAGAGGTCACATTCCTCCCGATGTATTTGAGTCCTATCTTTCTCGCTATAGGCCATGGTATCACTGACGATACCCATGACTTCAAGGACGATAGAGGAGCGAAAGTTCTCATGGCAAAGGACATAAATCCACTCTGATTTAAGCTCATCAGCAGTGTTGTAGTCCTTCTTAGGGATAAACCTCTTGATATCATCATCCATGAGCGCAATAGCAGTGTGGAGAATTCCGCAGTCTGCTGCTCCGGGACTTGCTGGGCTTAGTTGAGGTTCGAATTCATTGTAGACATGGGAGAGAAAGTCTTCAAGGCGGAGAAGACCAGCCAAATCTCGAAATTTGAGTCCTCGGTCCTCAGAGCGTCCCTTTGCGTCTCTTCTGATGGTCAAGTGACGTGTCCACAGCTTGTCCTTGTTGTTGGGGCGCTTTATGGGAACCATACACCCGCAAAGCATCTTGGGTGACTTGCCACACGTCCCCATATCGGTCCGAAGACGAAGTTCCAGAGCACAAAGACGACGACTAAGTGCTTGTAGGTGGCTCTCTGCAAGGACTGGGTGATACTCTGGCCGAAACTGGGGAAGCATGCGACCAACAACGACATCAAGCATAAGGTCAACTGCAGTTCTCAGAGCTTTGATATCAGAAGTGACACAGTTCGGCTGCATTCGAAGCATAAGATCCCAAAACAGCTGGGTTGAAAGCCAAAGATCTTCGTATCGAGCTTTGACGTCGTCCATCTTTTCACACTGATCATGAACCTTCGCTAGGAATTGCGGCCCTTGGAGGTTGAAATCTCGAGAAAAATAACCTGCGATCGGTGAGCGAAATTCTCTAATGCTGAAAAGCTGTAAGTCTGTAGGTCCACCGAACATACCCGCCGGACTGGCAATTCTCGAGTCGACGAGCTCTCGAAGGCTTTGGTTAACTGCTTGCGGGGATGAAATAGGGTGAGCTTCCTGGGTTTCCATATTTCGCTCAGAGCTCTGGGCCAGCTGGAGCGACTGTTCTCCTTGGGGTCTAAGATCTGGAGTAAAATAGCCAGTATCAGTTGAGCGAGGCTTGGAGATATCAGGCAGTCTAGAGTCGTCAGGGGAGCCAAACATACCTGCTGGACTCTCGATTCTCGAATCAATGGTCTGTGTGCGAGGCAGACTCTCAGCCTTCGAACCAGGACGAGAGCCTGACGCGCTTGGGGTGTCTCCCCGAGAGGTAGGTCCCGAGTTCATTTGGAATAAGGCTTGATGGAAGCTGAAGGGGATGCTTTCGGAGGGGGTTGGGAAAGGGGATGCTTGAGAAGTTCAGACGGAATGGGCTCGCCAAAGACTTCAGTAAACTTAGACTTGCTAGTAATACTTCGCTTGGTGGAATTTTTAGACTGACTATTCAGCTCGTCGCTCATCCTCTAAAGAATTTGGGTTGAGTTAAGGTCCTTCAGGGCAGCATGTGTTGGGTTCTGGCGTTATATAGTCAAAAAGTAAGAAGTAGCCTAGTAATCCTATGTTATTCTGTGCAAGTGAATTACGAGTGTTTTGGGCTGGACAGAGACTTACCACCTAGAATATGATTTATCGGTTTCGCATCCTAACTTGTCCAGGTGAACCAGACCAGGCCTTTCATCCAAGAACATCAACCACATTAACATTTCTACTATACGTTCACGCACAAATCATCTTCACAGCTGAACTAGTTTCACACTCACAGGACATGACTGATCTTTTAACATCATCCTCAAAGGGCAACAGTTCATATGTTGAGCAAGAAGCGAATTCACCACACCCTCATCATGTTCAGGTCCCTTGTTCAAAAACCCATCCCGCTCACACTCCCGTTGTTCCCGTTCTTCACTGAACCGGGATTGTATAAGAATCCTCTGCCTCTCAACACAAATCATCTTGGCGCTTCCTTCACATGGACAAATCTGACAACAGCGCTGAAGTTTTTGTTTGCTTGTAGGCCTTGTCTACTGAAGGCCGCTATCTCTTGTCACCCCTATCTGATTCCAACAAGCCTCCAAAAGCTTCTTCTATCATACTATCTTGAAGCTATCCAGTCCTTCTGTCGCCAACATGGGTTATTGCAGCGGTCGCGAGCACTACCACGAAGCTCTTCCCCTCCGTTCTGGGACCCAGCCATACCGTGCCCTGCTCTTCTCGCAGCGTCATCGCGACAACAGACCTGAGCCCATCGATCTCAGTCTAGTCCCGGGTCCCACCACTGCAGAGTTACAAGCAGAGATCAACGCAGAGTTCGGCGCTCTGATAGGAAACAGCAAGCAGCTCGGGGGAGAAGATTTCCTTCAACAGAGGGCTCGCCTGCACCATGTCCCAAAGATCGAGCGTCCTTCGGTTAATATTCTTGAACCTCCTTCTCGCGGATATTGGGCACCTTTATCTTCAAGCTTTGAAATGCTCCCGTCTGAGGGCAGCCCATCACCAACTTCAGTATATCATACTCCAGCGCGAATTCGAAAAGGCTTCCCTAGAACTCTAGACATTGAGTTGGCAAATCAGCTTGAAGGACCCCCGTATGGAAGCGGCACATCATCGCCTCAGTCCGGTTCAGTGTCTTCATCAGACAGCGACAGTTCCGTTCTATGGATGCGTCCGCTAGAGCGCATTCCTCTTCTCCCATCTACTGCCAGATCACCACGTGTTGATGCCGATACACTGCAGCCTATCGCCCGACATCCCTACAGACGCAGTTCATACTTCAATGACCGTCATGGTTATTCGACTGCAGAGGGGCACAGGCCATGCGAGGAAGACACCAAGGACACATGGGGAGGTGCATGTCTAGACTGCTTGTTCTTCGGTGTCTTGTTTGTATTATTCATCTCCGCTATCTTTTTGTATGCTTGCATCGTGCTATTGTTCTTCCGCAACTGGTCACGTACATAGCAAGCAGGGGATCATGAGTTTAAATTTTGGGGCAGGGTCAGCTATGTGCATGGCAAACTGGTCATAATGCATCGAAATTGCGTGGCGTTTGGTGTGTATCGGGGCATATCGGCATTTCAAAACTCTCCATTAATATATATATAGACGGACATAACTCGTTAGAACTGCGAGGTAACAACTAAACAGAGTGTATTTGATTTGATCCCACTAGGGCTACCATCTTGTGAATGAGCAACCATCTAAGTATATTGTGCTAATATATCCGCGGGTATCTTGCAAGCGCTGCAGCGCATGCTTCCCAATCTACTACTTGTACATGCTGCCAGATTAACATTAGAATTCTTCCTCCTCTTGATCTATCGCTTGTTCTCGTTTCCCGGTGCTAATCTCCATGCCCGCAGAGGTAGACTCTGGAGGTGCAACACCTTTGGCTTGATGTACCAGAAGAAAGTTGCTGCACCAAACAGGACACATAATATGTTCACTGTATAGTATCCGTCGTGGATCATGTGGCATGTTCCGCCGCCGGCCTCACATCTCTCCTTCTCAGACTGTACAGCGCATGAGAACGCATCTTTGATAAGTGTGCCCTTGATTGTCGTGGCATCTGGCTTGCCAGGCTCGCACGTAGCCACAGTGAAGCTATCAACGAGCCGGAGTACGAAATATCTAGGGAATGTGCCGCCCAGATTGCAGACACTGTAAATTGTTAGCTTCGTAGCTGCGGCATATGAGTCCGGTGTTACTTACGTTGCAAGGAGAGTCATGTAAGTACCGCCAATGACGGGATCAGACACCCGGGCATGGAAAGCAGAGACAGCGACAAACATGATTGTGTTTGTGAATGTTGAGAAAAGGTGTTCAGCGATAACCACCAACAGATACCACGATGTAACTCCTTCATCGGGGAAGATAGCGACGACGAACTGGGCAGAGAGAGCAGCAACAAGTCGGCCCACAAATCCCCAGCACCAAAGGCGCATCGGTGTATACTTTTGCGACCACATTCCGGCATAGTAGCCCAGTCCAATCTCGAAGGGGAAGTCGATGAGAACCGTCAGTGCCATGTTGTCCTTGCCGAAGCCCTTGTCGAGAAGCTTCAAGTTTGTAACGCCGTCGTTAGCCTGGAAGCCAATCTTGGCAATCAGATGAACAATGATAATGGTCTGGACGTTCTTGAGCTTGAGGATACCCCACATGATGCGATAGACATCCCAGACACCATCTTCGTTCTGCGACTTGTCCTCCTTCTTCAAAAGGCCGAGTCCCACGGTGACAATAATGTATGACCAACCCCAGAACTTGAGATATCCCCCAAGTGAGAGAAGACCATCATCTGAGGGAACAGCCCTGAACCACTTGTTGGCAAAGTCGGCAGCATTGAAGGCGAGAAATACAGTGTATGACATAAAGTGGCCAGCAGTGAGTCCAACAGTCTGCGCAGTTGAAGCGTATGATACGTTTCCAGGCGTCAGAAGAGTGAGCGCCCAGCCGTCCACAGCGATATCCTGGGTGGCGCACATGAGGACGAGAAAGAACCACCAAAGCATGAACGAGAACGCTGTCATGCCGCCAGGCTTACCAGCGGTGGCCATCATGTCTTCCACGTGAGATCCTAACCAGAGCATGCCGAAGCCGGAGAGAAACTGAATCGGGACGATCCATGTCTTGCGCCGACCAATATTGGGGCTCCAAACAGCGTCCACGAAAGGACTCCAGAAGAGCTTCAGGGAGTAAGGGTATGAAGCGAGACTGAAGATACCAATTTCGCTGTATGACATATGATTCTTGAGCAAAAAGGGCACAGAGCCTGTAGCCAAGCCCATGGGGATGCCCTGCAGGAAGTATAGAAGCACCAGGAGGAGAAAGTTCCTCTGGTCTTGTCGAGGAAGATCGAAGAAACCATGGTTGTTAAGAGAAGGGGTCTTGGGAATCGGATCGTCGAGGGAAAAGGACTCGCTCTGGATGAAGTTGGCCGCAACGTTATCGGCGTCTGGGTTGGCCGCCTTGCGGCGCATCTCTACTCCGCTGCTCATTTTGCCGTTGCCGTTGAGGTGACCGTTTCCATTCGCATCCTCTGCTTCTGTCTTGATCGTCAGGGGCGGCCGGGCGGGTTTGTTTTGAGGTCGTCGAGCCCTGGCGGTCATAGGGGCCAAGAGTAACGGAGAATCGAGGCTACGGCGCGTACAGTATAAAGGAGTGGTAGTACCGTGGAAGGATGTAAAGGGGGGTTGAACGAATGCGACGAGGCGTCAAAAGCGTCAAAGTCAGATGCGGGTGGGTTCGAGATGTCTTGTCGTGACGTATAAACTGGAGAACTTCAAGGATAGGGGTCGTAAATAGTGAAAAGCCAAGAAGTAGAGTTCGAAGAGAAGTGAAGAATAATGTTTGAGTGAGTGAGTGAGAGAAAGTAGTGTAGTTGAAGGAATGAGGAAGAAATTGAAGTCTGTATTTGTCAGTTCCTGGAGTGCTGAGCTACCTAGGTATAGTAGGCCAGTAAATCTGAAGCGGGCCTCCGATACAGAAGGTCACTGCTGGCCTGTGTTTCGGATACGGTTTGGCGTATAAAAAAAGGGAACCTAGCAGGCTCCCGCTACCGTGGCCTTTAATAGTGAAATATGATTGGACTGTTTTCTGAAGATGGATGGATCTAGGATCTCGAATGGGGATAGGCAAGGATGATTCTTCTATCTGGCCTTTTTGAAAAGCTTCAGTGGCGACGGACAACATCTACGCAAGAGATATCTCAATCAGACGTAACGATAACCGTCGGAATATTCTTAACCCTCTATAACAGTATCCAACCCGTTAAAATACCTAGACTGACTCCGAACCCAACAGGGTGCCACGCTCACAAACCGCTGCGTGAACCTAGCAGACCCAAAACCCAAAAGCCAAGGACTCTTCGGAACTCGCATCTTTCCAGAAGAGGAAGCGCGTCAGGGGTTGGCTGCTGAGGATGTTCCGGGGTCACAGCCAATAAGAACAAGTCCGATCTGTCACTGGAGGATGACTTACAGATGGAGACCAAGCAAAGACACTGGTTGACAGAAATGCTAACAAAGGTGCAGTATCAATGATATCTTTACACGGAGACTATATATTTTGATAAATAAACGTACAAAACTCCCCATACATACCTTACTTTTGACCTATGAATTGAAGTTTGCTAGAGATCACATGGTCATTCCATTCGATGCTAGTCAAAATTTGGAAATTTGAGAACTCTCTTATCTTATCGTCCCCCCAGTCACAGCTTCAACCAATGATAGCCAGGGGACTAATTGTTTGTAAACAGACTGTAACAAAACAACATCATCAGCAACCTTACTCACCATCTCTTCATCCCATATATACTGGACAACCATGTCATCCGAACCAGCTACTCCAACCGATAGTGAACTCCTTGATCAAGAAATTTTAGCGCTTAAAGAGCAAGGTCAGTCGTTAGACACAATGGCGCATCAAACATGACCTAATGCATTCAATAGCCGCTGCTCTGCGCAAGTCGCTCAAAATCGAAACATCAACAATTCTTGCTGCGCCCTCGACACAAGCTTTTCTCAAGCCATCCAATAATTCTCTATCATCTCGGAATACACCATCCCGTACGAAGCTACTGAGCGAAGCCGACAAACAGAAAGCATATAACCAGCAATGTCTTTATCGCATAGGCAGCTCTGTCACTGCTTTCAAGGTCCAAGACCCCGATCCCAATGCAGTTGACGGAGGGCATGTCCTTGGCTTGCGCTTCGAAGTCATGTCCAAGAGCCAGTTCCTGCTCCCTTACTATGTCATGCTCAACAGACCATACTTCAATTCCAAATACCTGCGAATTCACCGAAACACTCTGCCCTCTGCGATACCCATAGCCGGCTTGGCAGCCCGTTATCTTCCGGCACCGCGCCCGGAGAGCGACAAGTCTCCCCAGCAAAACCTCGATCGTTTCGTCAGAGCGCTCCGAAGAGAAATCGTGCGATATCACAACCGACTTGGTGTCTCTGCGGACCTGCGACGAAGCCTCGGATTGCACGACAGGGTGGACGATACAGTTCTGCCTGATGACATTGTCGAGGTTGGAATAGCTGATATTGAGGCCAAACAAATTCGATTCTCTTGGGCTGATGATCGAAGTGGCAGAGTTGTTATGGATAATGACGGAAGGGTTGTCAAACTTATGATGTTTGGCAGAGAAGGCCGTGATTGGGAGACAACGAAGGAGCTCTACGGAAAGTATGAGCGAATCGAAGACGTGGCCAAAACCCTCCAGACATATGTCAATGGTTGAGATCCGCAGTCAACGATAAGTCATCTTGGCCATTAACTAGATTTTGGTGTGGCGCACTGAGCTCCTCCTTAGTAAGGTTCCAACGATGACGAGGGATCTATATGATACCGCATTCTCAGAAGGTAACCTGCTTCAAGAGTGGGATCAACTTGAAATCAACGAGCTACAATCACTACTTTGCATGACAGCGAACCGAAGCAGCCGTTATCGCCGCCCCTTCGAGCAATTAGCCCTTCGACACCTTGAGAACCCAGCACTAGAGAAGCGGTGTCAGGAGGGGTATGATACAGTAAGAGCCACAAAGATCACGATGCATCGCACATACTTATCAGCCGAGTAAGGGCATTAAAACGCTTACTACTTACCGGGGGCCTGGCATTGTCGACGTGTTGCGCCTGAGACACCTGGCATGGGCTGTTGAACTGTCGGTGTGTCATCAAACATGGGCGACAACACCAACTCAAGCACCAGGCTACGCGGAGTAACACGATGCTTGATTCACCGACAAGACTGGTCACTGTATTGCGTGGATAAATGTGCCATTGGGAATCCGAATAAGAGAATATTTCGAGTCTCGGGTTCCTGGAGTCGTGGTGGGACTCTGCCCTGTGTGATAATGCTTCAGTATCGCCGAGATAGATAGCTCAATTGATACACGGCCAGACGTATTTCTAGTCAGCTACCTCATGCTCACTATCATTACAGTAGGATGAGCGGATCCTGAAATTTCGGCATGATGGCTTACACCATATCAGCAGAGGTCAATGCAATAGGTGAGGTTTGGTAAATATGCCACGAGCTATTTGAAAATCTCCAATGGAGCTGCGCTTGGGCACATCTCGTGGCAATAAATACAACTTAACCTTTTGACAACTCATGCATATCCCACACGCCATGCTTCAAGGGTTGGCAGAATCTTCTGGTCTAGCATGGTCAGCAAGTGAACCGTAAACAAGGCAGCAGATATACCTCAATCTTTTCCGTGCGCACTTATCCCTCCATATTACTCCGTAGCAGTCTGTGATTCTCCCGTGTTCACCAATCTAACGGCTTCTTTGCCGTCAGTGCAGCCCCGGAACCAAGGGGTTCATCCCTCTCCAACCTAACCCCAGCCTCATCATCCAAGATGCTCCTATCTATCTTCCACATGGCCACTTGCTCATCCACAATCTGCGTCCATTTCCTCACAAGTGGATGCGTATCAGCTACATCTGAGAACACAACATCTTCGGCCCCTGTAGCTGGAGTGACTTCATATTTCCAGTTACCATCTTCAGACCAGTACTCAGGTGTGAACAAGCCTTGTGTACTAAGTTCTTCGCGTGCTTGTTTCAGGAGTTCGGCGATCTTGGAAGAATCTGCTTCGTTAAGACCACGAACCGCTTCGTTGATGCCTTCGAGCAAACCCAGAATTTGACCTGCTCTCATGCCAACGCTTGCGCCAAGACTGAATCCCTCGTCGAATCCAGCTTGAAGACTACTCTCTTTTGAAACGGTAATACCCTCGCGGTATCCAGCAGTTGTGTGCTCTGTTTGCAAACGACGAATATCTGAGGGGTGTGATGTTGATGACTCATCGTCATGACGAAAATCTGTAGGAGATGAAGGTCCCGAGCCAAAAACGTCGTCTAGAGCATCGCTGGTAGCTGCAGTATCAACTTGAGGTTCGTCTTGTGGACGAGCGGTAAATGCCTCGTCAATCATTTGCTCGACTGGTTGAAAATGCATGGTTGACATTGAAAGTGGTCAAGGTTTAGGGTACGTGGGTTGAGTTGTAGTAAATATTTTTGACGTCGTTTGAGTGGAACTCTTTGGGTGGCGCCAAGAGGTGTAACCCTTGTATGTATCTGCAGGAACTGGAGGGTGATCAGCCTTGGTATCTTAGGCTTATAAGTTGTCCTTGTAAGAGGCCAGTTTAGCAGTATTCTTGAGATTTTTAGATGAGGTCTTGCGCTTGCAGTTTCTGAGCCTGGGATAGCCCAATACGCTGAAATTTGGCACGTTAAACTGGGGAAAGCTTGGTAATCATCATTCATCATGGCTAATCCTATTCTGCCAACTTGCACATACTACGAAGGATCATAACGTTTACTATCCTGGCCAAGTCCCGAGACACTATCCAGACAGTACCATTATTCTAAGAAGCCACCGCTTGCTCACCAGCATGTGCAGGCATCCTCCCCTCGGTGTTCAACGGCTGCAACATGTGATATTTTTCGCGGAGATAATCTTTCTGATTCTCTCTCATCAACCCCAATTCTAGCAAAAAGTTGACCACGTAAAGAAAGTCCTTGACATGTGGCCGCAGTCCATCCTCTGCTTGGCTGTGCCCCGAAGGTAGAGCGAGGACGTCGGCAATTGTGCTGGCGATCTCAAAGAGCTTTTGTATAATACCGCTGCCTTGCGTCGCTATACTCACAATACTATCCAACTGCCCAACCAAGCTGCGGAGTTGTATTGATAATCGAGACGCCGGGAACTGCAGCGATAGGCCTTCGTGCGTCGTATCTGAAGACCCTGAACGCAAAAGCCCTTGTGAGAGCGCTAATTGCCAGAGCAATGTGCGAAGCCAGAGTCTAGTGATAAAGAGATCCGCACGCTGTAGTTCTGTGAAACCTGCGTGTCCCTCGGAATGCATCCTTGCCTCGGCCGCTGCAGCATTCATCTCAGCTTGGTCAAGCTGCACCTGCTTGCTTTCAATCCACTGCACCGTCAACCCGCCGATTGCGCCTCTTTGAGACTGCCAACATGCGAGGAACGTCTCATCCAAGGTTAGGAAGAGTTCTATTAGGCAATTGAAGCCCACTCGAATATGTTCCGGTGTAGAAGAGTCCGGTGCTGAAAGATTGGTGTGTAGAGGTCCCATGATACTGGGGTACCCATCGGCAATGGTGAGGAACCTCTCGTGTATGTAGGCTTCCCAATAGACTTGCTGGAATCGGGCCATAGGATATGGTGTCCGAGTAGGATCTGGTAATGTGCGCTGGTGAGCCTCCATGATCTGAATTAGTGATATAGCCTCCCGGATGAAGCTGAAACTTCTGTCGAGTCGAGGCAGTCCCATAGTTGATATCTCGAGGTAGATGCATGTCACAATGCGCTTGATATTGTGAGGCATCACCTCATCTACGCGTCCTGGACCATGGGAGCCGACGGCAGCACGATGTTGTGCTTCGAGACTATGATATACCAGGTTGTTTATTTGGGCCGCTACACTACCATGTGAGTTGTCCGCGGTTTGTGATAGAAATGTTGTGACAGCTGCATAGGCGTATATCAGAGCTGCATCCTCGAAGTTGTGATGCATCATTGATATTGACCTGACGATTTCATCAGGCGTGATGGCAGGGCTGAAAGGATACACCACCTTCTCAAACTCGGGCAGCAGCGAGTGAAAGAAGCCTGTGGTGTATGCCTCAGAGTTTGGCGAATAGGGGCCTGATATTGCTGAACCAGGGCTACTCCCTGGCGGCCACTCACTAGCCGCATGAGGCGTTGAGTGAACTGCCGAAGGAGACACAGAAGCGCTTGGCGAGAGCGCATTTGGCTGTTGGTGCTGGAGGTTTGCCTCTCTGGCCTGGGCTACAAGACGCCCGCGCTTCGGGTTCTGGCGTTTCCTTGGGGCAGTGGATCTGATGCACTGCACATCAAACTGGCGGCATGGCGAGCAGGGGTTTCCATCATCGCACTTGACCTTGCGTACTCGGCAGCCATGACAGGCGGGCATCGCGAAGGAGCAAAGTATTAGACAGAGCAGAGGTCGATATAAGAAGTTACAAAGAGTGGAGGTCAATGTCTGTCTGTTTGGTCCGGAGACAAGGCGCGTTTAATTTAGCATGGAACAGATGGGGTCAGGTCAGGTCAGGTCACGTCTGAGAGCCGAGCTAAACGCTTGTGGAAGGCAGACAACATGAGTCACGTGAAGGCAGCGAGCATCGTCATCTAAAGGTATGTGGCTTACATTTGAATGCCAGAATACCTAGCAATTGAAGCTATTCATTCAGTAAATTGTCATGAACAATAGTCTCTGTACTCACTAATCAGCTGCCAAATAATGATTGGAATAGTAGTGGAGTTCTCTGTTGAGCTAGGTGCTATAGATAGCTGGGCTGTAGTTTGAGCCGTTGACTCGCGTTCAACAAGGACATAGCCAGATAGCACGCTCCCCTGATTCTAATTCTGATTCTGATTCTGACTCTCAAACTCTTATACAAAGTTTATGGGACGTTGCGTCTCCTAAACCTAAAGTAAATCAATATTTCGAGTCATTGACATGAAATCTTGAACACGATAGGCTATTGGATGGTTGCCCCTCATGCACATTGCTTTTTGGTGGTAGATCTCGCGTACATGGTTGGTGCAGAGATAGCATGAACCTGATTTAGACCCTTGAGTTCCTGGGCAAGCAGCATGAATGTCGCTCCGAGTTAGAAGTGTATGATTCGGTTTGTTCATGAGCTGAAACTGAACTATCTTTGGTCGATGCTGGCGATGCTGGCGATGCTGAAAGCTCAATCAAGGTTGGCCGATATTCCTTTTTATCGTACAAGTAACAATGAAAAGGTCATATTTCACATGATCTCATTAGCCAATTGTCCCTTACAGGCTTACAGGACTGTTTATAGCCGGAAACATTAACCCGAGGTTATTATCAAGGCGGTGTCCTGATATTGAAACATTATCTACCCACAACATACAAATATTACTCGGTCTCGACTTGTTTCATCCTGCACCGCATAATATGTACTGATAAACCTCCTATTTCATCATGTCGTAGCTTGCAACACCCTTGGTGCAACATCATACACTGTACATGGTCACAAACCGCCTGGCGGGGTTGACTTGTTGGGAAATATTCTGGAACTGTAACCCAACGGCAAAAGAACCCACAGGCCACAGCAACCATGTTTCTTTTACGAGCCTCGTTGTTCAAAGCGGATCTTGTCCAATCTGACATCTCGGCCGGTAGTGGTACGGATACACATCGCATCCCTGCTGTAGAAAAATAACAGGCGGTCTGGGATGCATAGTTCATCTGTCATGGGTTTTTCTCCATCACGGGCTTCCAAACCCTATTCCAGATTCTCAGCCAGCACACAATTTTCCTTCGCCTACTGTCATCAACCTTACAGGTGGACGCAGTTTTGATCCTGAAACCCTGCAATTCCCCCCGGCAGCAATACCAGCTAGGCCAGTCCCAGCAGCAACAGAAGCTAACTAGCTCGTCGGCACCGGAGCCACGGTTCTGAGTCTGACGCTGCCGCGGTCCGGGGGCTACGGGGAATGTGATCCCTGCGTCCGGACAGGACACGCCTGGGCTGGGTTGGGCTCAACTCGTGCTAGACAGCGTGTCTGTACATATGGACGGTGTTTGCCAACGACTTCTGACTTAGACAGAGAAGCGGTCGACTTGAGATGTATGTATCCGTAAATCACACCCCCAGCATCTTTGTTTGCAAAGTCTGGTCCCTTTTTTTCTCCCCCTCGACGCGGCACTTGCACGGCATCGGTCGAACCCCCAAACCACCTTCAGTTCAGATTTGCCTCTGATCGCATGGCGAGCAGGGATTCCTTTGCAACGGTCTAGCACATCCTATCGAGAAATGAGCACCGCCGCCCCGGGTGATCTGACTCTTTCGGTTCCATGTACCGTGGAATTAAGGAACCCACCCACCACTGTCAGGATCAGGGTCGGGGTCGGGGTGGGAAAACGAAGAAAGTGAAAAAAGGAGGACGGGTATGTTTGATGGAGACTGCACCATTAGGTTCTTAGTTAGGATTCGGAATTCCAAAAAGACTAAGACAGGACCGTCCTCATGGAACGCACTCCGATTGGCGATGTCATACCCTCAGACCTTTCTTCATCAACGAGCGCCGTTTAGAAAAAGTCTTTCGTATTTCCTGTAGGGAGCACCCCTTGTCCAGATTGCTGTTTGCTTATTGCCAGTGACATTATCAATGACCGAGGTGAACCTCGCTGGGCTTGAACTGTACAGTAGAGAGAACGTTTTGAGCACGTCCTGTCGGCCGTCAGTCAAACTTGGAGGCTCGCGTGTAAGAGGATGGCCCCAGATTGCCAATCTTGACGTGTCGCAGTTGTTTGCCCCCAAACCTGTCATATGTCGGAGGAATAATGCCTTACCCTTACCCATAACCACCCATGCCTTGCTTCACTTTGCTTCAGTTGACTTCACATGGCTAAGCGTACTCGGGAAACCTTCCTTGCCACTTAGACAATCCCAATTCCCGGAACCTCATGAACAGTATCCGAGCGATCGGCAGAGGCACGGGACCGTGGACCTGGGATGATTTAAGCAGGCTACAAGGCCGAGCAAGCAGTGTTGCCGTTGGTGCGATGCCATGCGATGCGATAGGCAACGGAGGATGGTGGGAACTCAAAACTCCAGACGGCCGTTGGTATTTACTCCCGGTTGGCTATCTCGTCTCGACTGACTGGCAGGGCTGTGACAGGCGGCTGGGTCTTTGTTAGTGTCCCCGGTTGAAATAATAAACGTGGTCATGACCGTAGCTCGGGAAATGAACTGGCTCGTGCTAAGGAGATTCTTGGCTAGGCGATGGATGGATGGGTGAAGAGAAAGGGGTCTTGTACGGAGTAACGGTAACAGTAACTACAGGCACGCACGCACTGCAACATGTTGCATCAATTACACGATAGCCTGCAACATCAGCATCAGCATGATTAGCATGACAGACAGAGCTGGAGACTCTAATAGACCAGCTCAGCTAAAGGCTAGGGCCAACCCGAAGCGGTGGGCTGCAGACGTCACTCGACTTAGATTGGGAGACAAAAATCGATGCAACACGGCCTGAAGAACCGGGGAGACGTGTACTTGCTTGACACTTTTGTGCAGCAGCGCAGTTGGTGCGGTGTGGTATGACATGGGATGACGAGAGGTTGCGAATACGCTTTTTGCTTCTGTTGTTTGTTTGTACCAGGTTATTGTATTGTACAGTACAATACAGTACAGTACAGTGATCTTCTAATCTCTAGGTATTGATTGCTTTTTCGTTTGAATCAGTGTTTTTGCCTTTGTGTCAAGTCAGTAATTAATTAGATGGGATTGACTCTTTTTTTATCCTTTGTTGTCTCCCTGTTTTTGATCTTGTCTCAACCAGAATGATGTGTCGTTCGGATCAGTGACAGCCATGGCGACTTGTCATAATGCCACACCGAGAAATGCCATCATAGCTGAATCGCTCACCGTCCTTTTTTCTTCTTTTCTTTTCTTACTCTTCTCTCTTTTGTGTCTTGGTCTTTGCTTTCTTCCTCCCCTTGCGCCCCAACGTATTAGCGAAGTTTTTTTGGTCCCAATGCTCATCGTGGCGTCTCTTCTAGAATTCTGTTTGGAATAGAGGTCCCCAGCAGGTAACATGCCTTATCCTGGTCCCCAAAGCCGCTCTTTTAGTATTCCCCACAAGCCCTCCTGGTGGTGCTGGTCCACTGATCCATCCATCCCTTCAAGTTTGACAACCCCTGGTCCATATCAAACGCCCTTGATCTGGTTCATCTCGCTCGCCCTGCGTTTGGCAATTCCGATCCCATAGTGCAA
This sequence comes from Fusarium pseudocircinatum, assembly GCA_013396035.1. Classification (NCBI taxonomy): domain Eukaryota; kingdom Fungi; phylum Ascomycota; class Sordariomycetes; order Hypocreales; family Nectriaceae; genus Fusarium; species Fusarium pseudocircinatum. The sequence continues at coordinate 28,332 of JAAOAS010000191.1, forward strand.
ACTGGAGAGATGTCTGAGGTATCTTCTCTCTCTCCCTCTCTCACTCATCCAGATGATAGACACAACGCCACAAACAATGGCTCCCGGTCCCGAGCAAACAGAGTTGCCACATCTTGTTGCTAGTCCAGGGCCCGGAAACTTGAGTTGTCCTCCCGACAGTCCAGTGCCAGTGCTAATACCTAGAGGCTCACGGCTCACGGCCCCTGCCGATCCTAGTAACCGTAAACACAGGCACAGGGGGGTATTTGGAAGTCATCCAGGGGTGTAGCAGTGCGCTGACCGCCTGGGCAATGCAATGACCAGACCAGGCAGTCTGAAGTATCGGTGCGTAGGTTAGAAGCCACGCGAGCCTCCATCCAAATTTCAGCGGGGGGTGCTGGCTGTAGTCTCCCAGAAATGAAATTTAAGACAAATAGGTCCCCGACATAAATTCTTCGTTTCGTGATCAGTATCCCTTTCATTGGTTTTTTATCAATATTCATTCTTCGTTGTTTGTGCGTGCCCTTGAATTCCAGTCGCTCTGCATCTTATCTGCTCTGCCTTTCTCTGCTGCCGCTGCTTTACACACAATCCAATCTGCAACACAACCACTCTATCGTCTCATCAACATACTGTACTGTCTGGATTTCTGGGACAACGAACCTATTTGCGACGCTTCAACAACCCAAAACGAACCACCAAAAACACCTTCATCATGCCTCGCGGACCTTATGACACCACTGGCGTTGCGAAGCCCAGCTGCCCCAAGCCTCCAAAGGGAAAATGCCCCCAGCTCGTTTGCCAGCAATAAGACGGTGCAAGCTTTGCGATAATGTCCTGTCATGAGCCAGCAGACATCAGGTTAGTTCCCTTGACATTTCAAAACTCCTAGATCATATTTTCTAACGCTCCTCAGAGTCATGCTGTAAAAATCATGCCTGCCAACAGGCTCCCACAAACTGCGCACTGCTTTAGCGATTATGATATCGACTGCCGATCGAAATAAAAGGAACTCATGGGATGGCGGTGCTGTGGAGTTATGCTTTCTTCTTTTTTTGGGACGGTTCGGAAAAGTACTAGACGGAATACTCAGGTCTCGGGATTATGATCTATGGGTTTGGATATCAGAAGAGGAGGAAATGGTAACATAACATTGGATGGCTATAGATTTGAACGTACATATTAGTGCGTCTTTGGTCGCAGGACCAACTTAATATTGATACCTTACCTAGTACCTATTATGGAAACACGATTTGTAATATCGCATATTCGCTTGGCGTCACAGTTGTATCGGTCGACAACGGTTCGTTTGGCTTCAATAGTGCACCCGTTTTGTGGACTATTGAACCACCGGTAGGAAACTTTGTTGCATGGTGCAGCCCTACAGTATCAGCTATGAGCTATCGTGACCTCGAACCAATTCGCCGGGATGGTTGGTGGAGATGAGGGTGGGATCTTGTGGAACCATGGCTGCCGACGAACGATGTAAGAAGAGGCTAACTGCATGTTACCCAGGGATATCCCCAGATGAAGCAATTCGGCATCATACATACATCTCATCTCCAGTCCGTTTAACAAGCAACCATCTTGGCCCTCTCGCTTGAGAGGCAACTCGCAATAGCAAGATCAGCAGGGCCTCCTATATTGATTCTGGCAGTCTGACCGTGCCGTTTGGTTAGTTGGCGCAAGCCTCAAGCCATCAGGGAGAGTGGAACGACAATGACGATGGCACTTGAATTGATCGACGATGGAATGAGGAATACGAGGGGTTTTTGAGGGAGAAGAGAGCTGATGGTTGGCGATCGAAGGATCTGAAACCCGTTTATCCGTGGCGCGTTGGTTCTAAACGAGGTAATGAGCAGCCGTTTTCTTATCGTTCGCCGTGGTCAAAGCTAAAAGCCTCATGAAACTGCCTAGAAATGCAAGGTCCCGTTGATCTTATTGCGTGTCGTCACTATTCAACTAAGTAAAAAGTCCGTCTTGTGGTTGTGGCTACAAGGTTGAGGTTGATATTGAATCCATTTGATGTGACTTTTAGCGCGGGGCGTCTGAAGATGCGGAAGCAGCCGTAGTCTAGAAGGTGCAGAGACGTCACAGACAAGGCAAGACAAGATTTACAATGGAGGGGGCCGCAGTTCTTATCTCTTTATTAAGCTTGACAGCCCGTGTACATATGCAGCAACTAAGGTGCTTCATATCTGGGACTAATAGGAAACTGGAGGCATTTACCCCGGATTTCTGTGTGGGGGTGGAGTATCAGACGCGGGATGTTAAGTTGAAAACCCCATTTATATCAAAGGTAACCTCTCGATCCCGTGTCTGCCTCCGCTACTGCGTCTTTGGCTGATGCATGAGATCGGATGCAGCATCCACACTTGGAGGGTAGTAGCTTTATGATATGATCGTTATCTAGATAATCTAGTGTCTGCTCAGTGCACGGACAATGAAGCATGCATCGTGTGATATTGTTTGTGATCTTGGTATAGCTTCAACTTGTACTTATACCGCGAGTTACAAAAGTGCCCGGACTCGGTAGTCCAGTATCCTTCTTTACTCAAGCACAACTGCTTTGCATTATAGTTTTTATCATCGTGACACTTGTCAGGCTTCATACCTACTTAATGGTGTGATACACAAAGCATGCAAACCGGGCCGGTCTACCATTCCCATCTTCACGGGCCAAATATGCAGCCATAGGATGAAGCTATATTATGCAGTCATTGTTGTCATTAGCTTACTGGCACGGTGGTTTTCGGAGCTTTAGAAGTGGACGATGATTATTTCCGTAACAGCTTGACATTGTATGGTGTGAAAATCATGAATGGCTTCAGTGTGGTCTGACATACCCGACATTCTCGTACCAGCTAGATAATTACGCAAGGATTACAGTTGCCGGATCATCCAAAACAGTCGACAGCTCGACCGTTTCAGCACTATCGTACCTTTTAGGCCAGAGTATCTCCGAATTGTCAATGGCAACCATTCAATGAGTGAGATTGGAGAGGGGCTGCTCCAGGGTGGCTGTTCGAGGGTATCATGGCGATATCTGGAGGTATTCACATACCTAGCTCTGAAGCGTAGATACACAATCACTGCGTCTACGCTTTCATTAAAAAGGTGCTAGGTATCGTAATAAAATTTATCTGCTATGATACTGTAGAAATAACTATATACATTGTATAGAGTGACGATATAGAAATTCGGCTGTGAAGCTAAGTGGCGACCTTTAGACATATGCCGGACAACGTCTATGTGGCCCATGAGTATTCTTTGCAGCACGTCAAACATTCATTGGCATCCTCTGGCTGTTTCTGATCATCTCATCTCCCACTTTTTGTTCCATGTGCATTGAACCTAATTAGCTCGGATGCTACCGATCAAAGACACGATTTCATCCCATTTCGTTGGTCGATTTGCCCTTGTCACCGCCAACCACCAACCTCCAACCACTGCAACCTCTCATAGAATCCATGTCCTCCGCCTTTTACAACTACCAACCTCTCACTCTTTGAAAACTCTTTATAGAAAAAATGGTTACCAATTCATCCACTCAACCCCTGAATCACCAACCACGAGCTAAAATGGTTCCTGATTCTCCCTTTCTAACGTCTTAGCGATCCAATGGTTCTTCCCTTTCAAGGCAAGCGTTGCAAGCTCCCCCGGCTTCCGGCTGCATCACCTATTGGCTTGATTATGTGACCACGATCGTTCGAATTCTCATCAACCAACGATGTTTACAGCACTTGCGGTGACAGCTGGCCGTGCCCTGCAAGACAGTCCCCGAATTGTTGTTCACCGCCTGAAAGAGTCTCCACGCGGCCCGCTCGCGCACCCGGGAGAGGGTTCCCCGTCTTCCCAGCCCATCCACTACGACCGATCGAGAGGTCTAAAAGTCCATGCGGTGAAGGCTTGACCATGCTTATGCTTGAAATACAAATGCAGCACCTCCTCGCATGCTCCTTGACAAGAGATCTATCTTCTCAAAGGCTTCTGCTATGCAGCCTGGAGAGCCCATGGCCACTCCAATAAACCACCTTTAATCTTGACTTCCTTCAATGACAATACCGTCCTGTTAGGGCGAGTCGCTCATGAATGGCTTCCAACACCTTCATGGCGGTCCAAGAGACCATCGCTGCCCTCACCTGGCAGCAGACCGGATGCTTGCTTGCGGGCATCTGGCTCATCTATCTCGTCCAGCTTGTGATTTGGAGACTATGGCTCAGCCCTCTGGCCCATATCCCGGGTCCCAAGCTGGCCGCTGTGACTCAATACTATGAGTTCTACTACGACTTTGTCCTAGGAGGACAATACACCTACAAGATCATCGATATGCATGAACAATATGGCCCCATTGTTCGCATCAACCCCTGGGAGGTCCATGTCGGAGACCCTGAATTCTTTTCGGACCTCTACACTGGACCTAGCCGACGCCGAGACAAGTGGACATTCTACACCCAACAGGTAGGCACCTGCATGCTCAAAATATATGCAGATTTCAACTAACAATCACATAGTCCGGTGCCCCCCGTACCCGTGTTCCTCACCCAACTGCTCTCGCAGGACCCAAGACTGCGACAGAAGGCTCTCTTGCTGCCATCGACCACAGCCTTCACAAGTTGCGTCGAAGTGCGCTGAGCCCCTTCCACTCAACTCAGACTGTGCGCGAATTGCAGCCGGTTATCGAGGAGAGAGTGGAAGCTCTTCTGGGTGCGTTCCTGAACTACGCCGAGGTATCCAACGGACAACCTCTTGATGTCATGTATCCCTACTCGGCCTTTACCAATGGTAAGTCTCAAGTCTCTCACACAATGACAACTCTAACAATGCCCTCAGATGTCATCAATGAGTACGCTTTTGCTCGAAGCGACCATCTCGTCGAGAAGCCTGATTTCGGTGCTGAGGTCACTAATGACCTTCTCATCGGTACTCACATGGGACCCTGTGTGCAGCAGCTCGACTGGGTTCTCACACTCGTCAATGCTCTACCGGAGTCCATCTCAAACCGGTGCATGCCGGGATGGGGAGGGTTCTTGAAGATGAAGAACGACATTCTTGAACAGATCCACAGCGTCGACCCTCCTCAAAGCAGCGGCAAGTGGATGATGGATGGAGGTCACCCTACCATGCTCTCCACCAAGATTCGCTCCGTTCGTGACAAGACTGCCTCTCGTCAGACACAGGAAAGCCAGATTACTGTTCAGGGTGGTACTCTGACCACGTCGTGGGCCATGTCACTTGCCACTTTCCACCTTTTAAACCGCCCCGAGACCCTCCGCAAGCTACGCGACGAGCTCTTTGATGCTATCCCCGATGCTTACGAGACCACTCCTCTGTCGAAATTGGAGAAGCTCCCCTACCTTCGTGGAGTCGTCAAGGAAGCTCTGCGTCTTGCTATCGGAACTAGCAGCCGCCTCGCACGCGTTGCGCCCGATGAGGCTCTCGTCTACCATGATCGCGAGAACGACGAGGAGTGGAACCTCCCTCCAGGATCCATCGTTGGCATGAGCCCTTACAAGACCGTCATGGACGAGAACATCTTCTACGACGCCCGTGGCTTCCACCCTGAGCGATGGGTGGAGGATGGAGAGCGACTTGACAAGTATCTCGACATCTTCTGCTCCGGTTCGCGCATCTGCCTCGGCATGGCTCTGGCTCACGCCGAGCTCTATCTTACACTTGCCAAACTCTTCCGCAGATGGGGAAGCGGTGGTGTTGTGTATGGCAGCGATGATGGCGATCAGCGCTTTGGAGACGTTGGCTACCTTAGCATTTTCGAGACACGAGTTCGAGACTGCGAGGTTGATGCTGATTACTTCATGCCTATTCCCTACAAGGGATCTGAGGGATTCCGCTTCGTCTTCGAGACCTACTAGGTTGAAGATAAACACTGCACTACTATATCAAGGTTAGGTATCTTTGCTTTGCTCTGCTTTTGTTGCCGCTTTGCGATACCCAGCACCTATTATGTCTTTCTTATGAACCCTTTGATGAAAACGAGTTTGTATGATGGAATTACGATCATGTTATGTCATGAGAAGCTATGAGTTTCATGTTTTATGTTTCTAAGATACGGCACATACGTGCCTTTTTCTATGTCATGAGTTTACGTCTTGCATTGCTTTCCAATAGCCTTCTGGCTTTATTTGTTACCGTGTTCTGGAGAAGAGGATGTCGATCTGAAAGCTTAGCAGTCTCTGTGTTGAACATGGATGAACAGCAAAGCTTTTGCAATCAACACCAAATCTTCAAGCCAGATGAGGCGCACGGATAAGAGGTTGATCTTCTTTGTCATGATAAATACGATATATGGACTTTTACGAATCCCGAATCCCAAAGGATCATGAGATACAGAACTGTATCCTTTTTTCTTGTGTTGAAGGCCAGGACTCGAACTGGTTGAATAGGAGAATGGGAGAAACAAATAAAAACAAAAAACAAAAAAACAATGCAAATTTCCAATTCAAAAAGCATATTTTCTAGCTTCTTCTCAGTGTGACCCTGTAATTCGCTTCTAGTGTCGATCTGTCATCTCATATTGAAACATTCACGGTAGTTCCGTCGATAGCTCAAGGATTAGCAACCATCGAGAAAGCATCCAATCCAATGTGGAGTTTCTCCGTCAAGAGGTTGCAGCAAAAGACCCCCTAAATTACAGGGGATATCCGCACGCCACAGACCTGAGACTATCCACGGGCATCCACTATTCTAATGGTAGTGACGCAGCTATTTCTATTGGGCCTGGTCAAAGCAAGCAGCCACCAAACCACCACGTTGCTATTTTACTCCGAGATCAGATGCCGTCAGACCAGCAAGTGCCCACTGTCTCCTGAGCTTCTAGAACTCTTTTATCTTGTATTAGTTCTTTTCTCTTTTCTTCTCCTTTTATATATACATAATTGCCATTTTGTTTCCTTTACATCCGTTCCATATCTCCCCGGTTTTTGTCTCTGTCTCTGTTTATTACTTCAAATCTATCTGTCCTCATTTAGCACCCGCCAATGTCTACTTTCGATCCCGCAGCGAGGAAGCGAGTCCTCCGGGTCATTGCTGTCTCGCTTCTCCTCGATCTGGTATGTGACAAGAACAGTTCAGTATGGTTTCCTCGCTAATTCAAGTTCCTAGATTTCCTTTACATTTATCCTTCCCTTGTTCCCCAAGCTTCTCGAATTCTACCGCGACCGCGAAGGCCAGGAGCCAATCGGCCACGACGGACCTCAAACTCTCCTCCAAACCGTTCTATCAGGCCTCCACCGATACAAGGCTTCTTTCTCTCGCCCGATCGAGTCGCGACATGACATTGTGCTGCTGGGCGGAGCTCTAGGCTCTCTGTTCTCGTACGTAACCGTCAAGCAAGCCTGTAGATGTTGAGGTGTAAGCTGACAATCTCACTCGTAGACTTCTACAAGCCATTGCATCTCCTTTAATCGGCGCTCTCTCCGATCGATATGGCCGTCGCAAAGCGCTCTTGGCTTCCATGTGCGGCAATATTCTCTCCGTCCTGCTCTGGGTTGCCGCCGTCGATTTCCGAACATTCATCGCTAGTCGTGTCGTTGGTGGGTTATCAGAAGGCAACGTGCAGCTCGCTACAGCAATGGCGAGTGATATCTCGGATGAGTCGTCCCGCGGTGCAACTATGGCTCTGATCGGCGCGTGCTTCTCAATCGCATTCACCTTCGGCCCTGGGCTCGGCGCGTGGCTCAGTACATTCTCAACATTCACGGCGAACCCGTTTGCGGCGGCTGCAGGATTCAGTCTTGCGTTGATTGTTGTGGAGACAGTGTATCTATACTTCAGCCTGCCTGAGACGTTACCATCGCTACGCGGTGCTCAGGCGAAGGATGGTGGGAAAAAGAAGGCTATACCCAAGGCTGTTGAGAGGACTAACTCTCACTTTCTCTTGAACGCAATCCACTTCGTCTTCCTTCTTTTCTTTTCCGGTATGGAGAGTTCTCTGTCCTTTATGACGTACGAGCTCTTCTCGTTCACTTCCGGCAAGAATGGAAGATTACTTGGCTATGTTGGTCTTGTGGCATCTATTCTCCAGGGCGGTGTCACGCGACGACTCCCACCTCTGATGTCTGTTCGAATCGGCACACTAGCTTGCCTTGCGTCCTTCGTTCTCCTGGGTCAGGTCAACACAATCAGTGGTCTGTATCTCGCTGCTACATGCCTGGCCGTTACATCCGCTACCGTCGTTACGGGTCTGAATGCACTTTCCAGCTTCGAAGCTCACGAGGATGAGCGCGGCAACAAGCTCGGCATGTTACGAAGTTGGGGCCAGCTTGGCCGAGGCCTCGGTCCTATCCTGTTCACGAGTGTGTACTGGTGGGCTGGCCGTGAGGTAGCATATGGTATGGGCGCAACAGGTATTGCTGTTGTAGCTGCAGCGGCGTTTGGAGGGTTGAAGACGCCAAAGGGTATGAAAACTCAGGGCAAGAAGGTTGAGAGTAAGGTCCAGTAAGGTCTATTTATAGACAATGGATAATTCATGAAGGGGATGTGTATATTACATGGATATTGGTCAAGCTGGACTTGACTGAGGTAGATAGTAGCATTCATAGATAATTGTAGCATACATCGACGTTTGATGTTTTACGCCTTGTTACGACTTACTTTCTCCTTAAGACTTCTACGGTGGTTGTGGTGTTGATCAGACTTTAAGACTAAGTGCACAGCACACTGCCTTGTGATTCAAGTCTCCCAAGACAGGACGAGCAAGAGGGTGTTCGAACCGCACTGCGTGCAGAATAAAAACAGCTAGACTTGCGCAGCAAGAAGTAGAACCCCAAAAAAAGGCAAAAAATACCACCCGCACCCGGATTTGCACCAGGATCCTTGGCTATCGCCTATACTGTTATAGGAGTCCAACGAGTTAACTATTACTCTATACGGGCTTTCGTTTGCTTTAACCGTTCGACCAAGAAGTCTTTGGCATTGCTTGTTGAGATAGGTACTATTGTGACGGGCTATATCCTGTTGAAAAAAGGGGGCGGTTATAGGCAGTGACGGGGTGCTGCAGTTTCACAGACGGGAGCGTGCAGGGCGCTGCGCGGTAATTGGATAGAATTCGGTGTGGAGGGCGTAGGTGATCGAGTCATCGGCACTGTTACTGTTATTTCTCGGCTGATAATTGAGTGATTGAGTGGTCGCATTGTATGGTCGTTGTGTCGTTGTTTCGTGGTGTTGAGAAGGCTCAAGACTGGTTATGCCTCAGCTCTTGAGATTTGGATAGAAAGCATCTGATTTCGAGATCTGTATAATCAATTGAACAACCGATATCTTCTGGTTGAGTAATTCAGTTTGAACCGTACTGTCTGAGATAATTTGTACGAGCTTACAATACCCAACTCATGCATTCATGTGTAACACGAGCCGGGGGATGTTGTCTTTATATGGACGTTAGAATGGCTCCGCTTGGCCGCCAGGATAGGTCAAGCTCAACAGGGAGGTGATAGCGGCACTCAATTTTCACAATTACTGCCATTGGTCATAAAATGCACAGGCTTTCATAATAATTCCTTGGTAGAGTAAAGCTTGGCTTGTATCAGGTGGTGTATCATGGTCAATTTCGTCCAAGTTACCTTGTGTTGTGTGTTTTGATGCTACCCTAAACATGGCATCGAGATCACCAAAGTTCTTGACACCTCAGGTTCTCACCAACATCATATATCAATAGTAGCGGTCTACGAAAGCGAAGAGGGCTTAAATTTCTCATCGATGAATCATGAGATGTTCTCATATGGTGTGTCCTCCACTCGAGTCTCACGATATTTTCCGTAAAGTGAAGGAGAATTTCGAGGCGACAGGCCTAGCAGGCCTACGGCGGAACCGATGCATGCGGCGAGGGCATATCCACTGTGGACAAACCCCCTCGGATGGAGTTCTCCATGATGGCAATGTGACAACAAAAACTATCTATATCCAGATGGAGACGTTGCACAATAACCGCCGTGAATATGCGCCATAAATATGCTATCTATGTAGAGATTATTGACATGCCGCATCAATCCATCAACGAGGGAGCACAGCCTCCTAGATTCAACGAGATATCTAATTGACAAGAAAGATCTCACATCACTCAAAGGTTCTTCTTCCATTAAGTTTACAGTGATACACTTATGCCGTCAGAGTCATCGGAGTAGTAGCTGGATGATAGTTTCAGCTGTGTCATACGGATAAAGTATGGCGGTGCTAACTTTTGCGTTTGACAATCTGGCAATTCCTCAATGGCTCGAGATATCGGAGTGGCACTTGAAGCTGCATGAAATCGCAAGGTCTCCGTGGGAAGCAAGAAAACCCAAGACCTGCGCCCCAAGTGACGAAATGACTTGGGTAAACTTAGTATATCTCAAGAGGCCTTTAGATCAGCTGATTTTGGCACCTTGATTTAACGTCAGAAGTTTTATTAACCCCCAGGGTCCTCATCTGGACCTCCTCCACCAGGAGCACGACTATCCCGCGACAGATCAAGGTGAGGTGAGCTGCAGCTGCGCTTCGTGTGGGCTCCACAGTGGCTGGACATGATTTTTTGCCCCTCCTTGTGGTTTCTGTTCTGCTCTGGCGCGCTTGTTCAGTGGTTAGAGCCTATTGATCCCAGCAGCCTCTGCTTGGACCATACGTACTTTGATGGAGGGGTTGTTGACAAGGAGGGGGAGGGGCACAACACAACACGAGTAAACAACAGCTGGGCGAGACACAGGCGCAAGACGAAGACGAGGAAATGCAACAATGAGCGGAGATTATGGTCAATATGATTGACCACACGAATATTCTGGATATTAGTGGAAGCGATCAAATACATGATCTGCCCGATGTCACAATGCCTACAGTGACTGACCTGTTGATATTCGCTTTTACCTCTCTGTCCCGTATTACCCCTCCAGCTTGAAAAAATTTGATTGAGACAATCAACTTCCTGTTTGACCACCTCACACATCCCAGCCAAGGCTAGATCTTCCGTGCACTGGTCGCGCAGCGGTGGTGGCAACCCACAGGCGCTAAAAGATACAGTGGAGCATGACGTTGATTCGTGCAGGGAGTTTGAGCCAGAAACAGACCGCGCCATAGAGGAGGGGCAATCTTGAAGCTTCCCCTCCCTTGGTGGTCGAACGCAGAAGAAAAAGCAGAGCGAGAGCCAACAGAGGGAGTCGCTCGGTCACGATACTCTTATCGGTGTGACATTGTACGCGAGAGAATTCAGGAAGAAGATATTAAGATTACTCAAGTGACTCACGCCGTGGTTGCGTTGGGCTGACGGACGTGAAATTGAGGGGCAAAAAGAATCCTCAGATGCTGCGTTGGGCAGAACAGTCCCAGAGCCATGCTCGTCTCTGTATCATGCCGGCCACAAGCAGGCCCCAGACAATTTTAGGACGCGCCCGCGCATCCACCACACGAAAGGGTAACCCACCGAGCCTCGACCGCCAGCATGATCGAATTTTTCTTCAGGCCGTAGTGAGAAATTTTCCTTTGGGCGGCGATGCGCACAAGAAAAGAATAGCAAAAATTGTGCCCCGCATGTACCCGCCTAACAGTTCGCTTGTACCTCCACGCAGAACCAGTGCTTTTGCAGTTGCCCTGGTGGAAGACAGATATTGAAAGAGGTCGAGATAGGTTATTGAGCTGCTGATAGAGCAGCTAGAGGCGCCATGGTGCTGTTTCTATTTCTAAATGCTGTGCCTACCTTACGTAGTACACTAGAGGACAGCGGCTTTACTGAGATTCCTCTCGGGTGCCGGGGCTTGTTCGTTCGTTGACAATCGATGTGTTGCGTTGAACCTCCACTGCCAGTTGCTCACTCCTCCAGATCTCAGCTTTAACAGCGGCCAGCAACACCGCAAAGACTCGTCCAAATGCGCAGAAGGCTGTGCAGTGTGATCTCGTAACGGCCGCCATAGATACTTGATCCTGATCATTCGATATTAATGACAAACCTCTGATATCTCGTCCTCGTCGAGCTTCTTCTGCCCCTCCTCGTACCATTCCTGAAGCCTTTACTCACTCGCCGTCATTATGCTTTGGAACTTAATGATTGGCTCATACAGACCCACCTGCCTTGTGAAAAAACCTTCGAGCTGTTAGGGCTTGCCAAGCTGGTTGCCCCGCGGCGCCGCTTCTGCCTTTCACCCCACCCCCCCCCCCCCTTCTTCTGCCCGCCCTTTTAATCTCCTCCTCCCCCCACCTCCCCCTGGTTTTTTCTTCTCTTCCCTCCC